>CAUYSK010047879.1:0-72115 GCA_963575035.1 Avahi laniger
TGTGTACACAAAGAGTGCAATGTGCACCACGCAATGGGATGGACATATTTGAAACCTGGACTGAGGGGGGGAGGGGGGGCAAGGGCAACACACGGAACCTAAACATCTGTACCCTCATATTATGCTGAAATAAAAAAAAAAATAAAACTGAATTTCACATGCATGAAAAAAAAAAAAAACTTAGGCGAAGATTCTGCTTTATATGTTTATACTTTTAAAAATACATGGTAAGTGCACCAATTTTAGACAGAAAGTTATATTCAAAAGTTTGTTGGCAAATGACAATCAGGCCAAAGGAAATTTAATAGAATGTGCTTTAGCAAATTGTGTCAGAAGTAATTAAAGGTGCTCCTGGGATAGGAGTTGATCCTATGAAAAGATTTTTCCTCTGTTGCTTGAGCACTTTAGAATATCTACGTGATGTTTCATTTCTAATTCCTCTCCCCTCCCCCACTGAAGTTACAGTTTCATAGTGTCTGATTTTTAATTTCAATATTGGATGGTAACATTCCTCTCAATTACTGGCACATCTTCCTAACCAAGAAGTAAAACAAACAAGATATCTGATAATGTCCACATTTAAATAGAACAGAACTGGATTATTCAATATCCATTGCTTAGTGACAAAGCTATCAGAAACAGGTGGTAACTACAGCTACATGATTCTTATTCAAAGGAAAAAGCTTATGTTCCATGGGGGAGGAGGACAATTTGCTGATTAAGAGCACTACTTTAAAGCTCTCCTCTCCCTTCAGAGGAGAAAAACGAGAAAAATATAGAAAGATTTAGAAAGGTGACTATTTTATGAAACCTTAGAGGTTTCTGCTAAGATGCCATTAATTTGCTTTATGGAACCGAACAAATGTAACCCTGACAGAGGCACCTTAGTCTTTTTTTTTCCCCCTCTAAGACAAGATCTCACTACGTTGCCCAGGCTGGTCTTGAGCCTTTGGGCTCAAGAGAGCCTCCTGTCTCAGCCTCCTGAGTAACTGGGGGCTGAGCCACCACACCCAGCTTGCACCTTACTCTTCTGCTGATTTCTTTTTGCCTCTTAACATCCCTAACCCAATAGCACGTTTCTCATCTGAGACTTTGCATGTGAAGTCTAGCCTTTCCCTGACCCTTTATTTTCTTCTGTGTATTTTGGGCAGAAGTTTAGGTGACTGTCATTGGGTGAACGGTGTTCTTAGGGCCACCCGGCTTAGCTTCCTATAGGCTCAAATAACTTTTTAAAAGCAATTTTTGTAAAATTCAAACCTAGGTCTGGCTCGTACAAAGTAACACCAACATACACTGAAGCCCTCGGAGTTGAAAGCCTGGGCACGTTCACACTCCTTTGGTGTGTTGCTGCCTCGGAGCTTCAGAGCACTTACAGGATCACAGCCACTCGGAGGGTGGTCACCGAACCTAGACTCAGGTCACAGAATTGTGATGCTAGGGGACGTTGTTGAAATCCAGCATTCCCCAAATGTGATACGCATATCCCCGCTGGCAAGTGAGGTCATTTTAGGGGGAAGGCAAATGAGCATTTATTTTTTGTATTTTAATTATATTAGAAAAATACAATTAGCACAAGGACCCTGTGATTTCACAGGTATTATTGCTTAGAACGAGGGTAAAGTGAATGTATAAGTTACAATAAGCCGATTTAAGAGAAGTAAAGGGATAATAGATAATTCAGGTGTTATGCTGATATTGGGAAAAAACTGCGAGGGTAATACACATAAGCCAGAAGTTTGGAAAATGCTGATTTAGTACAACATGGCTTTCCCAAAGTTAGATGGGTGATTTGTAGCAGAGTCTTTAGTGCCTTATCCATTTAAATACGTGCATCTCCCAGGTAAGTTTTCTTTAAAGAGAGCGTTGTGTGTCTTAATGTTTGAAATTCACTATTATAATAATGTGGAACCGTGAAAGGTTTTTGGTCGGTGGGCAAAATGATAGGGTTCGTGTTTTAGAAAGATCGCTCTTGAGGCACGGCGCAGGGTGGACTGAAGCAGAGAGAGAGGAGGACAGGGTAGTGCAGTCAAGTGGGCTCTGTGAGGACCAGCAGGAGTTGGTGAGGAGGGGTCTGAAGCAGCAGCACCAGGAACAGAAAAGAGGGGTCCACGGAAGAGCTATTTAGAAGTCAGAAACAGTGCAGATGTACAAAGCCCCTGATGGAGTGTGCCCCGCGCCTGCAGCCCCGGTTATCGCCCGTCACGGCCTTCATTCCCGTTTCCAACCTGCTTTCATTCCACTCTTCCCCCTCTTGTGTACACGTAGACATTCTCTTTCAGAGCAGGGGCCGCACACTCACATGCCTTCCAGAACCAGTCGTTGGTGAAAGCGCCTAGGAGGGCCCGGTGGTGCGGATCTTGAACAGGGGACTTCTGTGTGAGCCGGGCAGCTGCTGCGGAGCTCAGCCGACTATTCCCACGCAGGAATGCACGCCCCACGTTGCCAGGTTTTTTGATTTTAAAATTAGAAACAGGGAATTCCGATAATTAATTGAAATCTCCTGGTTTTTAAATGTTGACAACTTTGAATTCTAACAGTAGCTATGTCGTGGAGGTGACTATGAGGATTCGAGGGGTTAATAAATAAAGAGGTCTGAGACTAGTACCTGACACCTGACAAATGTCATCTGTGGTTGCCAACGTCATCATCGTCCCCTCCCTACCTCACATCCACCTCCTCTCCTCCTAAGAGCGGTTGCTGAGGCCGCCGAGGGAAAGGAACAGCAAGATGTTTCTATCCGAAGCATCCAGGTCACCCCTGCTGCCGGAGCCACAGAGCACGTCCTGAGACCCAAGCTAATATCACACATTTTTCAAGCCCCAAACCCTTTCTTCTACATGGAAATCTGATACGTAAGAAAGACGAGTTCGGGTCTGCTCTGTTGGAAGCGGTTGTGGAGATCCGAATGTCTACCAGAGCAGTGGTTCTCAAACTTTAGCTTGCACCAAAATTACTTGGAGCGCTTGCTAAAACCCAGATTTCTGGGCCCAACTTGAGAGTTTCTGAGTCAGTGGGTCTGGGCTGGGGCCCAAGAACTTGTGTTTCTACGAGTTCCCAGGTGCTGCTGCTGCTGCTAGGAGCTGGGGAGAACCATGGCTGAGAACTGCTGTGCTGGAGGTTGACAGTTTTATGTACCAAGAGACTTGGTTCCTGAAAGCCAGAGTCTGTGGAGACATGGTACTTACAGCCATGCCTGTGACTATTTCTTCTTCCCTGGTGGCCCGTTGTCTGCACTGTGTTTGTGGGTCTAGACCAAGTGTGAGCCGCTGACCAGCAGCGTCAGCTGGAGCTTGTTCTAGGTGCAAGTTCATGGGCCCTGTTCCACACCTATGCAGTCAGAACTCTGGGGGCCCAGCCCTGTGTTTTTAAGAGCTCTGTAGTTGATCCTTACACGTGCTGAAGTTTGACAGCTGCCGACGTACGTGTACCCTAGTCAGAAGTTGGGGGACAGCTTGAGAAACCTCCCGTGGACAGAATGCTGTCTAGCTGCACCACTCTGGACTCTCAGAACAGCATTTCTACCACAGTAAAGGCCTCGATTCTACCAGAAGCTTCCCCGGCCTTCACTGTACTGGTATCATTGGATAAATTGCTGTGTCAGGTACTAGCTTAATTTAAAAACAAAATGATTAAAGGTAAAGAAAGCGAGAAGATGGGAGGATGAGTCAATTATTTAAGAAAAACAAGTTAGATTTTAGAAATAGTTGTGCTCAATAGCGATGAATCCAGGACAAAAGGAAACTAACAGTGCTTGATAGTCTAATACATGCCAGATACTTTTCTAGGTCTCATTTAATTCTCATAACAACGTAGAGAATTACCACTGAAAAGTAGAGAAAGACATCTTTATTTGAGGAATAGAACTCAATTAGGAATTGGCAGGGCCAGGATTTGAACCCAGGACTTTCTAATACTAAAACCTTTACTCTTTCCACTCAATGGTAGTGATTATTACAGAAGTTCCTTGGTATCTGGGGAGGATTGGCTCCAGGACCCCCCACGGATGCTCAAGTCTCATATAAAATGGCATAGTATTAATATTTGCATATAACCTACACACATCTTTCTGTATACTTTAAATTACATTTAGATTACTTATAATACCTAATACAATGTAAATGCTATGTAAATAGTTGTTAATACTGTATTGTTTTTAATTAGTGTTTTTGATTGTTGTATTGTTACTTTTTATTGGAGTTTTTCATCAAATATTTTCTATCTGCAGTTGGTTGAGTCCAGGGATGTGGAACCCGCAGATACAGAGGGTCTACTATATTACCATGACCTCTTAGAGTCCTTTAATCCCCTCCTTATATTGTGCACTTACTATTTGTAAACACTGAAATTTTCCTACTTTTATTTAAGTATGAAGTCTAATACATTGTATAGTATGATGTGTTGCAAATAGGCAACACTACTATAACATACAAATTCCTAAATATCAGGACTTTTGAAAATTAATTCTATACTTTACAAATTTTAAACCTGTTTAATTCTGAGTATAAAGCTAAAATTATTTTTGGGGGGACATTAACCTAACTACTAACCAAAAGCTAGGAACAATTTGGTGAGCCCTGAACTGAATTTATTTATTTGAATACTGAGTCATGAACAAGGCCAGAATTTGAAAAAAATATAGCCGTAAGTTCAAATCAGAAAGAATGCATACTTTCTTAGGTTGTGGGATAAGCACAAAACTTGAACAAATAGTATCTGACCCAAAATGATATTTTGCCTGTTATGTAGAGCTCCCGATCCTAATAAAATAGTTGTTGAACCTTAGCTTTTAAATATCTGAGTTTTATTTGCCACATTCTTTGTACTAAATGATATATATTTTGGGGTTCCTATGATATTTTCACTTTGATTTATGTGGATTTGAGGGAAAAGACTCAAATCTCAAAGTTTAGTCTTACTATAATAGATCTTTTTAAGGAGGTGGTTTGAGAGAAAAACGTGTTAATTGTTGATATGCTCAAAACACGCTTTTTTAAGAAAATAGAAATGATAATAAGCAAACATGTGGAAAGGCATGAATATTCAAACCTGGGAGCATTTTGATTTTATTTAGTTGGTAAATAAAATCTGGCTTAATCTGGACAGTAATTATTATCATTTAAAAAAATACGTTTAGATTTTTAAGAGAAAATACTTAAGTTACTGCAATTATTTGTATGCAAAAACAAACCCTTACTCATAAGTGTCACAGAAGATTGAAATCGTCTGCCACGTGGCAGCTATTTCAGCTCTCAACTCGCCCCTGTGATATCTGTATCCTTTTTCTACCCCTTTATCTCATAAATAATAGAAATACAGAAATTGGAAGCGATTAATTTTAAAAATCCTTTTAGATGGGGAACTCACCACCCCATTTGCAAACCTATCTATATAAACCCATGTTCTCCAGCTTTATTGGCATCTTTTATCTCCCACATAGTCCTTGTGTCAGGACATGCACTGTTGTTCCCTGTGCCAGGGACACTCTTCTGCACTCTCTTCAAATCAATCCATTGATGAATCTCAACATCACTAAAAGTGGGACAACCAGACATTGGTGCCTCTCCCGTGACACCGTAAGAAGTACACTGCATCACCTGTAAGCTGTTCTTGCCAAATAAATCGAACCTGAGTGTAATCAAGACCTCAGATCCAGCTACATGCTTGTAGGAAATACAGCAGATAGAGATTAAATGTACCCGAGGAGGGAAGCAACTAAATCCAGAATGTGATATTCTGCCAACGAATGACCCAGTTTCTTCAGCAAATGAATAGCATGGAAAAGAAAGACAGGAGGGAACTGTGATTGCTCAAAAGAGACTTACGTGATGTATCAACCAGTTGCAATGCATGATCCAAATCTTTTAGATACTGATTAAAAGAAACAGACTAAAAAATGTCATTTTTTGCAATTTTTGAGGATATTTGTATATAGACTGGGTGTTAAAAATTGTTACTAGTTTTGCTAGGTGTTGTAATGGGATTGTGGTCATACATATTCTTAAAATGTCTTTTCTGTAAGGATACGCACGGAGTTATTATACTTACTAGTGAAATAATGTGATGTCTGAGATTTGTATTAAAATACATCTGGGGTAACAGGAAAATTGTACCTCATTCTTCGGGTCTCGGCTTCTGTTACCCCCTTGGAGGAGATCCTTGACCAAAGCAGGTGTTTGCCCCCATCGCTTTATTTCAGTCCTTTCACCCTGTTGGTTTATTTCACAGCTTTTATCATAAGCTACGGATAAGGGTTTTATGTCAATGTATTTATTATCTTCCTTACATCAGACTCTAAACTCCAAAAACACAGGGACCACTGGTTGGCCACTTTATACCCAGAGCCTGGTACACTGCATGGCTGTGGCAGGTGTTCGGTAAACAGCTACCAAAAAAGTAAACGAGAGGAAATTTGATTTCATATAATGTTTGCATTTTGGTGTTTCCAAATTTGGACTCCCAGTGTAAATTGTTAGGCAAAATTTATTATGTGTGTAAAGTTTCTTTGCTTCCTTTTTTTTGAGGGGATGAGATAGGAAGTGCTGCCTAAGCTTTTGCAGGTGAGAACTCAAGTAGGAAACGTTTTAAGTAGTAGTTTTTTAATACTTGGTAGTTGGTAGCATTGAAGGTAGGGTAAAAACGTTATTGTCACATCCTTGACCCGTTGGGCTTGTCCTTGTACACAATAAACACATCCTTACACCATGTGCCTGTCATACCTGGTCCTCCTCCCGGCTTTCATGAAGAACCAGTTGCTCTTCCCTTTGCTCTTACTGTACTGTGGGAGGGGGCTTTCTGTGAGAGTGGAGGGCGAGGACTTTCTAGGCTCCTAAAGAATTAAGCCAACCTAAATGTATTAATGTCATGTAGCTTTTAAAGCCCCAGTCCTATTAAGAGTCGAAACAATCTATTGTGTCTATTGTGTCAAAACAAGCAAAGGGATAGTAAATTGTTTCAGTGTAGCTCCTCCACTTAACCCAAAAGTGTTTGGTTTGGATGCTACCCAGTAGTTACTTGTTAAGGCAGTAAACAAAAGAGAAGCCTTGCTTTTAGCCACCTAGACATCTTTCTTTGTTAATGGATTATTGCATTGTGTCTTTGTCTTAATCTCCTTCAGGCAATTAATGTGTGCATTCCTGTTTTTGACCATGTTTTTAAGTTGCATGTACACATAGAAACTGTCATATACAAAAGTAGTGTAATTAACCTCATATGTAGATCTTAGCTATGAAATGTGATAAATATAAGTTGATTGATTTTAAGAATATAAGCACTGAATTCTAAAAATATTGTCAATATATCTGCTAATATCCTACAGGTATCCCAATTTTAGTACATTTTTTTTTGGTTTTGTTATTGTTGCTGCTGTTTGAGACAAGGTCTGTGCCCAGGCTGGAGTACAGTGGCGTCATTATAGCTCACTGCAGCCTCAAACTCAAGCGATCCTCCTGCCTCGGTCTCATGAGTAGCTGGGACTACAGGTGCATGCCACCATGCCCAGCTGATTTTTTTTTTTTACTTTTTAAACTTTTGTAGAGATGAAATCTCACTGTCTTGCCCAGGCTGGTGGTCTCAAATTCCTGGCCTCAAGCAATCCTCCCTCTTCGGTCTCTCAAAGTGCTGGGATTACAGGCATGAGCCACTATCCCTGGCTTAGAACACTTTTTAAGGAATAATTAACATCATGTTCAATACACAATTTTCTTTTTAATGGAATTTTCAAGATAAACTTATAAAAGGCATGTTTTTCATAATAAGTGAACCTTTAAAAATTAAGGTAAATATTTTATATTTAATATGTAAATCCAATCTCAGTTTAATTGTTCTAGCACAACTTGATATTTAAAGGAATCTTTTTAAAAATCAGTTTTATTTTTGTGTATTAATTTGGACTGTCATATATCTTGTCTTAAACCAGCTCAGGAGTGTATGTAGTTTTCTTCTTTCAACAACGATGCTTTTCTGTTTTATTTACTAGTTGAGGCATGTTCCTTATCTTAATCCAAAATAAATAATTTTGAAATAAGTTAATTGATTGACAAAAAGAAACTTAATTGGGTTCATACTCCATCGTTTTATTTTCTTGAGAAATACAGACAGTCGTGTAGTGGAAAGAGTAGGAAAAAGAACAGGCTTTGACATCCTAGGGATCCAGGTTCAAAGCCTCACCACTGAGTACTGGGTTCACTTGTTCCGCAAATATTCCCCAAGCACCTGCTGTGTGTTCAATGAGCATGAGCACGTTCTTTGACATAACAGGTACTTCAGTGAATGAAACAAGTTCTTTCCCTGTTGGTGCCTACATTTTAGCAGGGGAGACAGACAATATAAAAGTAACTAAATAAACATCTGATAACATTTCAGGCAGCAGTAAGCCGGCAAAGAATAGACACATGGGAACGTGGCTGGGTCAGGGAGATTGTGTTTGTGTGGTTTGGCTTTGCCTTAGGGTTGGAGATATTACAGCAGGAGTATATGCTAATACCTGGTTAGGATGGGGATGAGTGGAAGAGCAAAGGGTTTGAGTAAATTGACCAATTTGGGAAGAAGAGGTAATTCTGGTTTCTTCTGCTGGTGACAAAAGCAAAAAGCAAAAGCTGGTGAGTAAAGCAAAAAGCAGGTAGGGACTGAGAGTGAGGAAAGGGAGGAGGGGTGTGCTGGAGGTTGGAAGAGAGAGGAGGAGGTATGAAATTGTCTTCACGAAGAGTGGGAGAGAGAAGTATCCAGGGGAAAGGTAGGATTGCCGGGCAGTGTTTAAACAGGGCCCAGTGAGATCGTGGTGTGTCATTCAGCCAAATTTAGCAGGCCGGGTGCAGGCGTAGAGTGGTGAAGCGCTGGGTTTAAGCAGGATTGGGATTGGGCTATGCCAGTGTGATGGTGAGGCACAGGAGCGAGGGGGCTCAGAGGCTGTGTGGGGGATGGGAATGGGGGTGCTGAGAGTGTGGGGGGTGCTGGTGTGGGGCGGGTCCAACTCTGCGATCATCCTGCTGCGGAGGAGGACAAGGAAGCAGGGTACCTGCTGGCCAGGAAAGGGGGGTGCTCTGGGAGTCCTGATCTGGACGCTCAGCCTGAAGCTGAGTTATATTGTGTAAGTATTATATTATGTCGACGGTATCTATATTCTGTTGCCTGGGAACACTAGAGTGAAGGTGGAGAGAACAGTAAACCAAGTATTAAAATCTTCGAAAAGTGGGGAGGAGTTAGGTTCAAAGATGACTGCTACAAGGAAGGGTAGCAGGTGGTATCCCCTAATTGCTTGTGTTTCAAAGGGACTGTGGAACAAGGGACAGAAAACAGTCTGCAAACAAAACGAGGACCAAGGAGGGGCTTACCTCACCTTCAGACAATTGGCGTGTGGAAGAAAAAGTTACCGCCAGCTGAGGGGGCTCTAATGGAAGTAGTATGTTCAGAGGTTTAGCAGGAAGTTGCGAAGGAAGCAATAGAAAAGACGACGAACATGTAGGAGACTTTGTTTCAGAGGACACAGAGTCTGGGAAGGATGGGAGACAGAGTCAGACGAGCGTGAGAAAACCGTACAGGAATCAGAGTTCGGTTGTGGGGATGGGTGGATGTCCTGAGGGGCTTGGCTTCTGGGCCAAGGTAATCAGGGATGTAAAATATGGTATAAGTCTTGATTTTCTCTTAGGGGAAGGTTCTGGGGCTTGGTTGCTTAAGCAGTTTGTGGTAGTGAAGTGGACAGTATTGAGCCCAGGGGAGGGGTGTCCTACCAAGAACGCAGTAGTCCATGCTTACATCTTGCGAGGTGTGCTGTGTCCTGGTGTGACTTAGTTTAATTGTACATGCGAGCAAGTCAGAGTGCCTGCCTGAGCCTCAGTGTTTTCACCTGTGAAATGGAGATAAGTCCAGTCTGCAGATGTTTAAGATGGTGCTGTATATACAGAAAACCAGTGGGGACAGGGTTATAGTACCGTGGTCCCTCATATCCATGGGGAATTGACCCCAGGATTGATTCCCTCCCATATCAAATCCACAAATGCTCAAATCCCTGATATGAAATGGCATAGTATTTGCAGATAACCTGTGCATATCCGCCTGTATACTTTAAGCCATTTCTAGATTACAATACCTGATACAGTGTTACTACTATATAGTTTTTATGCTATATTTTTATTAGTTTTATTGTTATTTTTAATTTTGTTTTTTCAAATATTTTTGATCTGCAGTTGTTTGAATCCACAGATGCAAAACCCATGGATACAGGGGGGTCTACTGTATATGCTTAATGACATTTTTTTCTTATATGTACATAGAAAAATACACAATTTTTAGTCCCTCTAATGGTCTATAATGGGTTGTTTATATGTTGATGTTAATGTCAAAGAATTTAAAAATTCAAACATATGTACATCTAAATGTTTGGTTCTTTTGTTGAGTTTTTTCCTCCACTACATGAATGCTACGGGTGAATTGTATGATTCCAATCTTTGTTTATAATGTTGAGCTTTTTATGCTGTGCATTTCGTTCTAAGATATAAGTGATAAAAATATTTCCAACCATCTTAGTCCCAATAAAGTCATATTGATTTTTGTGTAGCATATAATGAAATAGAAAATAATCTCCTGGTGTCTATTCTGCATTATTCACAGAAACAGTTTCTAAAGAACAAGTCTGAATTTGTACGATATAAATGCCTTACCTTGTTTACTTGATATAAATTGACATTTTAAAAGTCAGAATGGAGATAAAAATCACAGTTAATTGTTGTCATTCTTTAAAATAATATGGCTAAGACTGAAAAGCTTTTTGATTTGCAGGTAAAACATTTTTTGGAATAAAGCTTATCTTCTTACCAAATATTATAAGGAAATTTGGTGGTATTGAAATAGAGTGAAGCTATTTTAGTCAATTTAGAAAGTTAATAATTTTTTTTTAACAGTGATTTATGCTGTAGCTAAAAAGCTGTTGCTAGTTTTCCAAATCTTACAGCTAACTGACCTTCCATTTGAACCCAGCTTTAATGTAAACATTTTCCTGAGCAGGCTAAGGGCTGGGCCAGCCAATCTGGAGAATATTAGTGGCATCATGTTCCAGGGAAGTTGGAATCCCTAGATAATTCCCAGGAGCTCTTTTCTAGGCCAGAAGCTGTCTTAGACCTTACATATTTCTTAATTCTGCCTTGGTTTTGTTAATAATGCCTACTGTCGCTCTTAGAAATCTAATTAGTAAAAGACATAATTAACTTTACTTTGAAGTAGAAGGTAAAGGTGGTTTTATTTGGTAGTTTTTCTATTCTTTCCACTCTGCTTGCTAAGAAATAGAATGTAGTAGCAGGCGACTGGCTTGAGCTTATTGCCCTACTGCCTGTGAAAATTTTTACTTTTTAGTCATCTGTTGCTTATCCAAAATATTTTTGTTCAAAGCCAAACTAAGTACTTTATCAAATCCCTTTGACACTTCTTCCCCTTTTAAACTTTCTGAGATATACTAAGCAGTGTTTTTCAAACTTTAGGTCATGACCCATTAATGGTTGTTAAATCAGTTTAGTGGGTTGAAATCAGCTTTAAAAAAAATTAAATACATCGTTCATAGTAAGGGAAGGTATTATTTCATTGTACTTATACAGATATATTTGTGTGAATGTATGTAAGTGTGAAAAATGTAAAATACTTTTTACTGTGGGCTATAATCAAAGTTTGAAAATTATTACTACAGAGAATATTTCAGGTAAGGTTTTATAGTCTTTTGCAAGCATTTGCATTTTAAAATCTTGAGATTTCAGCTATTTGGCTGATACCATTGTTACTTGAGTATTTTAGAAGAAAATTTAGAAAACCAAAGCTTTTTTTTTTTTTTTAAGAAACTACATATTTTTTAAAAAGTGGTCTTTCTCTTCTAATTCTGATGTCATATGAACAAAAGCTGAAATACCAGAGCTAAGCAAAACTCATGCTTCTCTTAATTCAGGAAATATTTATCAAGAATACCATGTTATTCGATAGATATATTGAAATATAAAGGTGTAACTTCCCATCTCAAAAAAATCATGATCAAATTTTTGTCAGGCCTCATTTGGAATATATCATGTTCATGTTTGTTTTATTTTATCTCCTTAAAAATAGTAGCTTGTTTACTTAATAAATTCAACTCTCAGTATTCAAACTCAAAGGAATTTTTAAAAGAAATGTTTGCCCCTTGCCCCTTGAATCTTGTCAGATTTCTCAAGCCTATAATTGAGTACTTCTGTCTACGTGAATTTTTTTCTGCTTATTAAATAAACAAACTTCATCATACTAATGTTAATTGTTTAAAGGTTTTAGACTAGGTTTGTATTTGGGTCCTAATATGGTATATATCTTTATTGCTCTTTCTAGAATCAAAAAAAGACTGGTTTGTGAGTTTTAAACTTGGGGGATTTTTTTTTTCCATTGTAAAATTTGTACTGTCTTAATTCCATCCATTAATTTCTCCAAACCTCCCCTTTTCTGTAAAACACAGACGATAATCAAGTTATACTACAAATATCAAACAGATGCCTCAATATCTTTTTAAATCCCACAATACTGCAAATCACAATGTGCTGATTAATAATATGGGGCAGGGGTTTTTATGCTAAGTACTATTCGAATAAAATACAACATACTGAGATTACTTACTGCCTGATGATTGAGATTTGATCGTTGACTCAAAACAACTGATGTATTCCGTCCTCACTTAAGTAGTAAGTTTGTCGAGCATTTGGCTAGCAGTCTCTTGATCATCATTTATTACTTGGTTATTGGTGTTTTGACTACTAAATGCCAGTTTTATAAACTGGAACCAAGGTATTCTGTTCTCAAGCAATGTTACAGAAATAATGCTACTCCTGGAAACACTTAGAAATCACTAGGAGTTCATTTTTTCTCAGCCATATCACTTTAGACATAGCAAAAGCAGGTTAAAATGCATAATTGGAGCAGTGTATGGGTCTGTCATAAATAATAGGCTTATTAGAACTTGCATCTCCAGCTTACACATCTAAGCCATTTAATAACATTAGTTTCTCTTAATGTATATAAATCATCTGTATAGGGTGTCTGGTCTGCTTACTAGACAGTTCATTTTCTCATGCTATCTTTATTAAAGTTTTTTTTTGTTCTATATGAATAAACAAAAGTTGTTTAATATGAGCAACTATATTTAAATCCTACTATGATCATGACAGAAATCTCCAATAGTGAAACAATTCAAATTGAAGGCTGACATTCTGTATCCTTATTGTGTGTGAACAAAAATAGAGTCATGATAAGAACAGGATGTCAGATGTAATTTAAAATTGCTTTATGTCACATCCTAAGTGATAATATAAATATGGTTTATGCATTTATTCACCTTTTTGTTATGGGTTTTGTATATATCACGAAAATGAATTCACGCACCTTGGGCTGGGGCGCAGCTTTGTTTAATATCTGTATTCTGTAATACTACTCACATGAAAACTAATGGTAACTTTTATTCTTCCAGTATTTGCCACATCTTTATGTTTAAAATGTCTCAAAATGAACTTCATCATTTTTTTCTGGCTTTATTTTATTTTCAAAGTTATTATGGTATTACTTTTGCTGTATAGCAACAAGAAGCCTTTTTCCCCCTCCCAGTTGCTTTGGTGTTCATTCTGAATTAAACAGAGTAGTGATGCATGATGATAAGACTTTTCTTTATAACAGTACCTCCCTGCTTTTAAATACAAACAAAAATGGACTCCATTCCCCAATTTTTTGATTCACTATACAAAGATTGCTATAGTTGATCATCCATTGTATTGCAATAAATGGGAAAGAATTGAATTTTTGCACACATAATTGACTTTTTGTACAAAAACCAAGGCTAGATATCTTAAGAAATTTGTATAGAGCAAACATTTGGTATGAAATAATAATGAAACTGTTTATTTTCATTTTGAATAAAAGAGCATTCCAAGGTATAAAGGACGTTTTATACTTGAATTTTATAAAATTTGATAGAAACAGAAAAACAAGAACTATGTAGTTGACAATATTTAGGCCATCATTTCATAAAAACATAATTCTTTTTGAGCACCCTGATGCCATTAAAAGGAAAACTTTGAGCATCTTTACTATCAACATGAATAAGTTGAATGTATCATTCTTAGACAGTGTTTATGACTGACTGTTCTATACTCGGTGCCAGGGTATTTGACAAAGTGTGAAGGAGAAATGAAAAGCCAAAGCTTCCCCTTTTTTGGGGGAGTACACCAAGTTTATTTTATTTTGTGCTAACCTGGTGAGGAAGTATACTGGTACAAAAGCATAGAAGAAAGCCTCAGTTCTTTGCTAGCACGTTTTGATTTTAAAAGAACATCTGAGTAGTATGGGGTTTTTGAACTGTAAGATAGCTGGTTTGACGTAGTATCTGCGCTTGCTTTTACATTTAGGAGTTTGGAATTCCCTGTGAGCTTTGCTTGTGAAGCCCAGTGATCTGCCTATCAAACAGTAACAAACATAGAAGTCAAGTGTGTAGGTCATTTGCACATCTTTATGTGGACATGTCTCTTTTGGTAGAAGTTAAGAGTTCACTATCTTGTTAGTGATCGTATAATCAATATTTACTCTTTGGAAATCTGTTTTTTTTAAGAAATTTTAAATATTCACAACATTATAGAAAAATTGGAAAGTAGAAAAGAAAAACACCCGTGATGACCTCACCACTCCAATACAAACAACACTGTTATGTTTTTTTTTTTTTGATAGGGGAGGAATATCAATTTTAAAACTTAGAGGACAATCTCTAGTTCTCTAGTTGTCAAATTAGTTAGTCTCTCTTTATCATTGCACACAGTATGTTCATATCTCATTTAAAAGATAGGCTGTTTGGAAAGTATAGATTGCTAAAAATTCTACTTGTTGGATAATTATATCAATTTTGCTTCCTGATATCTTACTGCTGTTTCATCCTTTTAAGAGCGACAAATACCCTGGATTTATAATGTTCATTTATAAATGATTTTTTGAAAACTTACTTGTTCAAATGTGTAGGGTGTCAAATATTAACCCTTAGAAGACCACAGTGATAAGAACAAATACTGACAACCTAATATGTTTCCTGTGAACAGTTGCCCTGATAAAATTGGACCCAGGAGGCCTGCATTTCCAGCACATGCGTGGACCCTGGATTGCAGGCCAGGCAAGGCTCTTGGCAAGTCTTGGCTTAGTTGTAAGCAACAAGTAAATGGATGTGAATATGTTTTGTCCTGATGGCACTGCAGTGTGGAGGTGGTAGCCTCTTCTGTAAATATGGAGTGCTTCTTGTCTGACTTTGATATTTATGATAACAGACATAAAGTTGTCTTGGAAAACCAAGACGTCTTACTATACCTTGATTAGTTTAATTGAAGAATATCGCAAGATTGCAAAGTAAGATCTTAAGACTTTTAAATAATGCCTCTTATAGTTTTGTATAAAGTTTTACTTTAAAAAGGATTCCATTGTTTATAAACATTGAAAATCTCTAATCTAAAAAAAAAACCAATCAAATTAACTATAGATGTTACGGATCTGACTGAGAAAAGGTGAATTAATTTATAGGTATTCGTTGATCCAAATAATTTTATGGTGTTTCTCTCTCTTATGCCCTCATTGGGTTATTGGTTCATCTTTTAATATATTAAACTCTTTTTTTTTAAACCAAGGAAAAAGTGGATTGGCTACTACAGTGTGTATTTTGTGGATATACAGTAACTACTGCCATACTGGATTGAGTAAAAGTTAAATTTTATTAATTCAGTATTGTGGTGATTCATTTGGGCTGAAAAATCCCTCTTCAGCCATCTAATTAGGAAAATGTGTTTCTAGATACATTGTATTATAAATAAACAGAATTGCAGAGTACTTGTATTTTATCAATTAAAAAGAACAAATTTTTTTAAAAAGACTTTATATTAGCTTTTTATATATAAGCAATCACTGCTGCCTATTGTATGAGTTATTTTGTGTTTATTAAGTAGGTTCAGCATTACCTCTGCATAAGGTCTTTTAAAATCTGTAGTTATTCTGGTCAGTTGAAAATTAAAACAAAATGTCTTTAAAATTTATACACTAATACAGCAACTTCACTGATTCTGTTTCTTCCTTTTTAGAGTCTGAATTTGAGCTCATTATATCCTTATTTTGGTGGTGGTGGTTGTTTAAGAGACAGGGTGTCTCTATATTGCCCAGGTTGGAGTGCAGTGGCATGATCATAGCTCACTACAGCCTTGAACTCCTGGCCACCTCCTGTCAGCCTCCCAAGTGGCTGGGACTACAGGCACATGCCACCATGCCCAGCTAATTTTTCGGGGGAGTGAGGTAGAGATGGTGGTCTCGCTGTGTTGTCCAGGATGGTCTTGCACACCTAGCCTCAAGCAATCCTCCTACCTCAGCCTCCCACAGTGCTGGGATTACAAGGTTGAGCCACCGTGCCTGGCCTGAGCTCATTATATCTAAAATAAAAACTTCAGTTCTCTGTCAAGTTTAAGATTAGTAAGCAGAATTTTTAAAAGTTTGCTGCTTTTAATTATGGGTAAATTAATTTTATCTTAACAACTTATTGTAGCATTTTAATATTAACATTGTCCGAGAGAGAATTAAAGCTATTTTTCTTTTTTGTTCAATGTATATATATTACCAATGGCAGTTTTCTAGATGTTGAGACTCAAAGGCGAAATGGCCTACCATGGAAAACATTGCAGAGGGGGAGGGGGATAGACACAGAAAAAGGTAAGTTCATTGTAACGGGGTAACCACGTGGCTTATCAGACGTAGAGATGTGGGCTCTCGTCGTGCCCAAGTGCAGTGGAGGGGCTCTCAGTCAGTCTGAAGATTCAGAGAACATTTTCTGGGTTAACGTTATTCATCTGTCGAATCCACGAGTTTAAGATTAATTTCATGTGGTTTCGCACAGTTAAGCGTGCGAAGGGGAGGATGGTGAGCACAGATTATTTGTTCACGCTTATCCACGGTGGCAGGTAGCTCCTGGCACCCTCTTTCTCCTCTCCACTCTCCCTGGCGTTTTCCTTTTTCCTCTTGTTCTTCTGAACGTCTTTCAGCATGTTGGCGGTTGGAAGTCATTCAAGTAGTCCCTTGCTGGTTACTGTCTTCACATTCTTAGGCGTTGTTAGCCCTGACGCCTGTGTGTGACGTGGAGGAGACTTTCTCAGCTCTGCCTCTCGGTGTCCTCTCCACCTGCTCTCCCGAGATGTCCTTTCCCTTCTCCGCCAGTATCTCAGTTTCCCAATACCTGGTTTTAGATAATGTGCAATCAAAATCTTTTATGAGGTACCCAGCAACTAATTTACAAAGTGATTGTTCTGTATTTTAACAGCAGATAACGTCCAGAATCTCTTTAGGCTCCACTTTATAAAAATCAGTTATAACCCTTCCCTCTTTTGATTAAATTGTAGTATAAAATAAATATGTTAATATATATAGTTGCTAATGAAATAGGTGCCACCTAACCAGATTTATAAAAGAAACTATAAAATTATGATAATTAAATAACACTCATAACAATGTTTTGCTTATGAAGAGGCATGGTTTTCTTTTCTGTATTCATAGTAACAAGGAAGTTGCAAAAATAATGGAGTTATGTTGAAAAGTGTAGTCTGTCTTGGAATCACAGGGAAGGTATTTCTTCCCCTAAATCTGGACATTGTTTTTTGCTCCCTTTTCTTTGGACTTGTGAATTTTCAATGAAGCATTATTTTTTACTGCCTCGAGCATTTTATTTTAAAAGAAACTGATTAAAACTTGATTTTAAAGCAAAGGATTAAGATCTCATCCATTTGTGCTTGTTTTAGATATATACGGTGGGAGTAAAAACACTGATTTAAAGTCTTTTGACCTTCCACAATAAAAGAATCACACAAATAGAAACTTCGCGTTTTGCCTGTTCCACTGAAATGTAAGTTCCACGTGGGCAGGCATTCTTGCCTGTTTTATTCACTGCTGTGTTCCAGTACCTAGTACCTTATGACACACAGGAAGTAGTCAAGTATTTGATGAGTGAGCTCATTAAAATAGTTACACTATGGCAGAATTACCTTTATCCGGCATCTTTAGGTAACTGGGGGTGAGGGGGGTTATATAAATGAATTTTCCATGAAATTTTACCTTTTGTGTAAAAAAATGCCATTTAATGCATTTATGGAAATCTTTTCAAATCATATCACAGGTCTTATTAATTTCTTAACTAGAGTACTCTAATCATATTTTGCTCGCTGACTCAAAGGTGTCATGATGAATAATAATTACTCTAATTCCTAGGTGGGCCAGTGAAGCTTGTAGGACTACCCTTGTGTTCATAACCATGAAATATTGTGTTGGCGATTTAGAACAGAAAAGAATGAATGTAGTAATGGCTTTCGTATTCCTACTGGGGTCTTCTGTCATTCTGCTCATGATTATCTAGGTAATGGCCTAAGACCAGCACCCTTGCTCTTATCAAGTAATGCAAATGGAGTTTTTGGCAGATAGTGACCATTTAGTGGCTTTTGTTTTCAGGTTCAGAGAACTGTGTTCTGGAATATAGAGATTTCTTAGTGCCTCACCTCTAGAGAAGTAGGCATATTCTGAAATAGGTTACACTGTGTAGTTGAAGGCATGTGCTCATGGCAAAGTTTTCATCTCCAAAGAAGAATTACTTTTTAGTGTTCTGCATTTGCCCGTACTGTTAGAAATGGCATGTTGAAGAGAACATTTACTCTCTTGTTGCTATCAAGCAAAATTTGCAGAAACTTGAATTTAATGCGTTAACTATATTTGTTCTGAAATGCATACTTATGTTTTAAGGGAGGTTTTTGCCGTCCTGATTATTCCCTTTCTACTTTTTCTCTCATTCAGAAGGACTTACTTCCTAAACATTAGAAAATGCTTTATACAGAGAACAGGTATAACTAGAATTATAAGAATTACTTCATTTGTATTAATTGAGAGAAATTAAATATTTTTCTGTTTTTTCATAACAGTCTTCCCAAATCGATGTTACTGTTACCAATTCAGTTCTTCACAGTTGAAGAATGATTGTGTGAATTTAGATACACACAAAGAAGTAGTACCTCTGGGTGTTAGGACTATGTATTTTTTTATTTTATTTTATTTTTTGTTTATTTTATTTTTCTTTTTTTATTTTATTTCAGCATATTATGGGGGTACAGATGTTTAGGTTACATATGTTGCCCTTGGCCCCCTCTCCCCGAAGTCTGAGCTTCAAGCGTAGGACTATGTATTTTTTTTTAAATGTTCACATTACTTATTATATTTTCTGCTTTTTACAAATAGTAAGTGTATATTATTTAACCAATATGTTACCAGTAAATAAGAAGAGTGTAGAATACTGTTTCTGCTCATTTAAGGTTAGGCTTTACTCTAATTTTATTACACAATGGTTCTAAAGTAGTAAGATGCAAAAAATGTCCAGACATGACGAGGAAAGGGAACAATAAATAGAGTGAGCTAAGTAAGAAGTTATACATCCATATAAATTATTAAAAATATGGCCTAAGAGAAATCCTAAAAGACCAGCAGTAACATAGGCAAGATAAACATTTAGGTAGGAGGTGAATGGGTAGGAAGGGTTAAAAAGACAGACAAATATGTATGTACTTGAATTATATATATTATTCTTAACCGTCCATGAATAGGTTATTAATGGATAATGCTAAATGCCAGACCAGACTTTTCTGGCCCTATTCCTAGATTAGGGAGTACAAATTGATTTTTCTACTCCTTTAACATAATCATCTGGAACAAGAGCTAAATGGGTATGTTCAATGCATTTCTAAAGCTGCAGGTAGTGTATTAAATAGTCCACAGTATAATTCTCTCCTTTTGTTTAGTTAATGGGAACTTAATTCTGTATAGTAGTTCAGCAGTCAGATTTATTTTATGTTGGACACTAAGAGGAAAGAGAAAAGTACCTGAGTACAGTCATTGCCTTTGTTTTTTTTGGAGTCCTGCTCCATCGCCCAGGCTAGAGTGTGGTGACATGATCATAGCTCACAGCAACCTCAAACTCCTGGGCTCAATCAATCCTCCTGCCTCAGCCTCCCAAGTAGCTGGGACTGAAGACATACACCACTACACCCAGCTAATTTGTTTTATTATTGTTATTCATTTTTATAGAGACAGGGTCTTGCTATGTTGCCCAGACTGGTCTCAAACTTCTGCCTTGGTCTCCCAAAATGCTGGGATTATAAGTGTGAGCCACTACACCTGGTTCAACCATTACCATTTTTTTTTTTTAGCATCACTTGACCAAAAAGGGTCAGATATTCCCTAAGAAACAGAATCCATCTGAGAAAATAATTTTGATTAATTTTTATAGTCAGCAATATAGATGTACTCAATGCTAGTATCCATTTTTTCTCGTATTACTATAAAATTAGCATAGGCTCTATGCTATATATAAAATATTTTATATATTTATATATCTTTAATATATATGTTTATATATCTTTAATATATAAAAATATAAGGGTCTATATTTTTGTAGCATGTAATAATATGTCAATATCTCTAGAGGGAAAAAGAATCTTTATAAGTCCCACGATATCCTGTTTCCAGAATTATATCTGCCAAATCTGTGGTACGTACTATAAATATAACAAGAAGAATTTAATTTGAATCTGTGTTACCAATTCTATCTGTTCATTGCCATCCATTGCCTATAAAAACATCTAATACTAATAGTAACATTGCCTAGTTTTTCTGATTGTATTTTGTTTTTGTTTTATTTAGATAAACTTGATTAATCCACCTAATAACCTGCATTGTAGTTAAAATATATTTAGTGATTAATATATATTAATTTTTGCCTCATTTAATTCACTTTTTACCGTAACTTGGTTTTATTATTATCTTCAATTTACTGATGATGAATGAGGACCTAAAGAAACGAGGTGACGTCTTCATGTGTTGCTACTAATCAGTGGCAAACTTGGACCTGGAACCCCAAGAAACTCTGTTCTTAACCACCGTGCTACATTTGTATTCCTGCTGACCCTGAAGTTCATTCAAGACAGAGACCCCTTACTATTTCACCCTGGGGTAGATTTCCTGTGGTCTTGAAATTCTGGTTAACTGTGAGCTTGGATCCCAGGAAATTTAAGCCCACAATTTAAATTTGGTAGACTAGAGGGCCAGGTCCTAAGTTATTACATGTTTCTGACACAATAAGATTTTATATAAACAAATAGACCACAGATTGTCATGAAGGTTCTAAGAAATAAGAAGATGGTAATTATATTTTGAAGATTTTTAAATGGATTTCTTAGATAAAAAACCCATGTTTCCAAATCTGATTGTATGTTCTGCAGTTTGATTATGTAAATTAATTCTAGGCAACGAGGCAACAAGTGTTAATGCTGAATGCTAAGTCGTTCCACAGACATTTATGGGCAGTCACTGTATGCGACGTGTACTGGACACAATGATTCTGGCAGGTCCTCCCTGCTGGCAGTATTGTTGTGTTGTCTTTGGCCTCATGGTTGAGTCAGAAACATAAATGTTTGTAATACGCTGTGGTAGGCGAAATAATCGACAGTACTGGTCTTTGAGGAGTACAAGGTGCTACAGATATGGCATTAGAGTATATTTTCTTATAAATTATTGTTATTTGAGAAAAGTATTATACCACCCCATGTGAAGATGCAGAAATGAGAAGATCCTCTATAGGTTGATGTTTCAGTTAACTTTTGGAAAAAATGAATCTTGGAAATTTAACTAGGAGCATATTCAATACTGAGAGTACGGTCATTTTTTAAAAAGTAAACTGAGATGAACGTGCAGTTAACTGCAATGTTACCCTAGTTCTTACTTGTTTTTCTTATTGGTCTCATTTTCTCTTGACTCCACATTTCCTACCTTCCTCTTCCCACCATGTCTTTGCATTCTTGGAAGGGAAAAATGACCTATATCAGTCAATGTGGCAATCGATCCTATTTAAAATAGTGCAAGGAATAGATCTGTGCACTAAGAGCAGTGTCAGTTTTCACCTGGGCTGATAATTCTCTTTCCCCCACTCTTGGAAAACACAAAAAGCTCATTGAATACTGAGTGTCCTGGCCATGCTTGCTTTCAGTCCTCTGGAGAGAATGGCATCCCAACAAGTCAGTATTCATCAAATAGCACAAAACCAGGTAGTACCGGTCCAGTGTTGTCTGCAGCGAATATCCAAAAGTTAAGAGACAGACAGACAGAAAGAAGAGGAGGTGGGCAGGAAGGAGAGAGGGATTGATTGATGATGAGTCTGGGTTTATGTGTTTTAAATGTGCAACCAGAATCACCAATAAAAAGAAAAACATTTTTATATTCTTTAGCTTAAAGTAATCCCAAATGTAAAGACCAGTTTTGTTAACCTCATACTTACCCCAAGATACAAATGTGTAACTGATGTTGATTTATGTTCCACTTAATATTAAATGAGCAAGACGGGAAGGGAACCCAATTCTGCTTAAATCCTTACAGTTTGATTTGACAGCCTTGCTGCTTAGAAAAGGACGGGGAGGGGTCATATAAAACAAAAAAATAACTGGTTACTCTGAAATGAGGTGTTATATCGTCTTTAAGATTACCTTTGTATTTTACGTTATTGAAACACTGTTACTTAAAATGTAAACAGAAATTCAGTCTAAGAACACAGACACTGTGGCATTTTGATTTTTAAAATGTCAGTTCACTGAGCTCAGAGGCGCAGGATGGAGAGAGCTTGTCTCCTCCTGCTCACGTTACACATTTTCCCGGTGCGACAGCTTCACGAATGGCGCCCACCCAAGGACTGGGAATACCCCGTGCAGAGCCGAGCGCTACGCTGCAAGCCCTGACACAGCCACTGAGCAAACCTCTCTTGGGCCATGGAGAGCAGGTCTGTGACTGAAAGCGACTTTTCTCACAGTGAGGACACCTCCAAGGAGTTCCTGTGCGGGGTTCCCCTTCCCGCCTTCTCCTTCTTGTCTCCTCCTCTCTCTAGTCCTCCCCAAATCCAAGTAGAAAGGAAAGAAGGACGCTGTTCACAGCTACAGTGACAGTAGAAACTTCCCCACTATTCACACACACACACACATACACGTCAGTGCTATTTTTTATGGACCTTTAGAGATGATAATCCTCAACAAAAGAAAAAAGATGATACGTAAAATGAATATACGATATAGACTACAGAATTATGGAAAACATCTTCGGCCTGTTCTTTGACTATTATGTACTGGGGAAAAAACGTGTTTTATGGATTTGAAGATGCACGGTTCCCCCGATTTAGCATTTCTGAAACCCAGATGCATCTCACAGTTACTGCCTGGCAGCTGTCACGCCACGGTTGTCATCGCCTGCACACGTGCACCGAAACCTGCACTCTGAGTGTCAGCGGTTTGTGAGAAAATCCCAGAGATGCTCATTGAACACAAAATGCTGCCTTTCTAACACTCTAGATGGCGTAGAGATTGATACTGTGTGGCAAGGCATGGATTTTGACAACTCAGGGTTGAAAAAATAATTCGGAAGGATTAGACACTGAAAGTAAAGAAGTTTTAGGACTACCGTACCAACTTACTTCACTTTTCTTTTTCGTGCATGGATGAGCGATATGCTAAGAAAAGTCTAAGGAAGTGGAGAACAGCTTACTCAATTAGTCTAAAATAGAATTCCTCAGAGGTAAAAACACATTGTCGTGATTTAATTCCCAGGGTTTTTGCCTTAATAGTACATAAAGTAAGTGTGTCTTATCACTGATGGCATCTTAGATTCAAAGAAATGCAGTAGTCATTCCCTCTTAATGTAAAGACCTTCATCTCCTTCCATTCTTTTAATATTTAAAAGCACTATGGTATTTTTTGAGAAGTAATAATTGCTAGCAAACATCAAATGCTACTAGTTTGCTAACTGGTCCATTCATTCATTTCAAAAATACTCACTGAGGCACTGTCCTATCAATAAGGACCTGGAAATACATCTGTAAACACAACCAAAGTCTCTACTGTCACAAAGCTGTGTTCTAAGGAGAAAAAACGTACATCAAACAAAACATAGTAATGGCAGGTGACAAATACTGAGAAGAAAAATAAAGCTGATCCTAGGTAGAGGGCCAGCAAGTAATGAGAGTTACAGGTTTAGTGAGGTTGTTCCGCGGAGGTCTCTCCGAGGCGTGAGGATTGAACAGGGCCTTAGAGGAAGTACGGGAGCGCCCATGTGGGGACGTAGGGAAGGGCACTCCAGAGACGGGACAGGAGGCAAGTGTGGCTGGACCTGAGTGAGGAGAGGAGATTGAGCAGCCTGGTAGGGAGGGTTCATAGACCGTGAGGAGGGCTGAGGCGGGGCTGTGAGGCGCTCTGCACTGGAGGACTGGAATGATCTAGAATCTCACACAGTCTGCAACTATAGGCACTCAAGGATGGAGGCAGCAAGACCTGAGAAAAGGCTGTGGGTCGTCTCAGGGAGAGACGACAACGTCGGGACTGGTGTGGGGTCGAATACCCCAACAGAGAGATGACGGGATGCCAGCCACAGTGGGGACATTACAAATAAACCCAAGGACAACCGAGGAAGATGGACTCTGTAAACAGAACGTTAGTTGTGTGCTCATTTCTTCGAGGACTCTGGGAATGAAACACTGCAGATTACGGTGACAATATTTGCCTGAAGTAAAAGTAAAGCAAGCCTTGCTTAATTGAAAAATTTCTCTTTTCTTTCTTTTTTTTTTAGAATTTACTAGGCACTGTAGAGTCTATCAAAAGTATAAAATGTCATCCCTGGGAGCGTCTAGTTGGGGAGATAAGACAGGAGAATTTCTGTAGCAGTTTAAAGCATTATATGATTAAAGATCAAATGTCAGCAAGTTCTCTTAGGGTTGAGAAAAAGTAGAGATTACCATGGACTCGCATATCAGAAGAGGTAGGACTTGAGCTGTATCTTTTTTTTTTTAAATAGACTTTATTTTTTGGAACAGTTTTAGGTTCACAGCAGCATCGAGCAAAAAGTACTGAGAGCTCCCACTGCCCACTGCCTGCCCCCTTAATAGCTCCCCCGCTGTACAGCCCCCACCCCCGATGGAGCGTTAATTACAGTTGACGAACCTGCACTGACATGGCATGATCACCCGGAGTGCACGGTCTACACTGGGGCTCACTCTTGAGTTGCACATTCTATGGGTTTGGACAAATGCAGAATGACACGTATCTACCATTATAGGATCGTGCAGAGTTTGTTCCACGGCCCTAAAAATCCTCATTGCTGCTTCTCCGCATCCTTCCCTGCCTTCCTCCCTCCCTCCCACCTCTGACAACCACTGACTTTTCTTTTTTTCGCATCCAGAGTTTTGCCTTTCCCAGAATGTCGTGTAATTGGAATCACACAGCATGTATGATTGACTTCTTCCACTTAGCAAGATGGATTTAAGGTTCCTTCATGTCTTTTCTTGGCTTGGTAGTTCATTTCTTTTTAATGCTGAATAATATTCCACTGTTTGAATGTGCCACGGGTTATTTATTCATTCACCTACTGAAGGACATCTCAGTTTCTACCAAGCTTTGGCAATTGTGAGTAAAGCTGCAATAGACATCTGTGTGGACATACGTTTTCAGTTCATTTGGGGAACTACCAAGGAGTGTGATTGCCGGGTCCTATGATAAGAGCATATTTTGTAGGAGACTGCCAAACTGTGTTACAAAGTGACTATACTATTTTGCGTTCTCACCAGCAGTGAAGGAGAGTTCCCGTTGCTCTACATCTTTGCCAGCGTTTGCTGTTGTCAGTGCTCCAGATTTGGGTCATTCTAATAGATGTGTAGTAGCATCTCATTACTGTTTTAATTTGTATTCCTCTAATGACATATGATGTGGAGCTTCTTTTCATATGCTTATTTTCCATCTGTAGTATCTTCTTTGGTGAAGTGTCTGTTCAGGTCTTTTGCCCATTTTTTAACCAGGTTGTTCATTTTCTTATTGTCGAGTTTTAAAAGTTCTTTATATATTTTGGATCAGAATCCTTTATCAGATGTGTCTTTTGCAGGTATTTTCTCCCAGTCTGTGGCTTGTGTTCTCATTATCTTGATTGGGCTGGGTCTTGAAGGATGACTAAATAGCGGGGAGAGAGGGGACAGCATGCTCCAGAAGAACCAGAATAGTAACACGAATGACACCTAAAATTTCAGAAGCACTTACTGTGGGTCAAGCCCTGTGGGTGAGCACTTTTTCGTGTATTCGCTCATTTACTGTTAGCTAGGAGAGGGGTGCTTTTTAAATTCTCGTTTATAGATGTGTCAGCCGGGGTCCAGTGAGGTTAGGTGATGTGCCGTCCAAGGCTGCTTAGCGTGGAAGGGGTAGAACCCACATTTAACCCTTGTTAGTCTGACTCCAGGGCCACAGAACCTGGAGTAGAACAGCCTGCCTGGAAAGGGCTTATATTGAGGACTGTTTGGAAAGTAGGGTTTATTAGAGATGGTTTCGTGGTAAATGGTGGCCAGTTTGTTTAGTGCTTTAAGTCCCGGGGTAAGATATCCATATTTATATATTAGATATAAATGTTTTTAATAGTGAAACATTTCTCAACAAAATAAAATTGGGTCCTGTGATTTAAAACAATAAATGAAATTTTTAGGCAGGTTAAATCATTTGTGGCACCCCTGACTGAAGCCTCGTGGAGTTTAAAGCTCACTACCTGAGACGGGGCAGCGGTGGGGCGAGGGATGGGGGTGTGGGGTGAAGACGGGAGGACAGGGTGGCAGCAGATACTTGTAGATATCAGACTGTTACGTGGCAGCTCAGGGACCACGTGATCTGAGGGCCTGGCCTAAGGGAGCCAGTGGGAGTAATAGAGAAAATGATAGTGACAGGAGTTTCCTGGAGGGAAAATTAGCAACACCTGCCTTGTGACTAGATACGGATGGTGAATGGCAGAGAGTGAAAATTTGTGTCTCTAGATGACCAAAAGCACAGGACAGTCAGACAAGAAAACTGAAAGCGTGAGCTTCCTTTGATGGAGAAATAACGAGGTCGATTTATGACCTGTTGAATGTGAAATAGTCAAGTCAAGATGCCTAGTAGGAAATCAAAAAGAAACTGAGATAAGAGAGGAGGAAAGAAGTGAAGATAAAGATTAGGAGTCAGCAGCACTGAAGTGATAGCTAAACTCACAGGAGGAATGGAATTGCCAAACGCTAAGTATTGAAAGAGGCTGCCAGTTGATCAATAGCTGAACCTTGGAAACAGTGGAGTTAAATCCTGAAGGAGCGGAGATTTCTGTTTAAACGTAGTGGATTGACCCTACAAGTCCATTTGTGCTTCTTGCTAAACCCCACTGCTGTTGAAGGTACTAACTAGCAAATGTATAAAGCCACCAGGACACAAGAGCGAGGGAGGAGATGGAAAGTGTCATCCGACTTAGCAGAGCAGAGGAAGCTGAGGCCTCCCAGCCTGCAGAGGATATGCTAGTGAGAAACAAGCCAAATGATCCCCCAGAAAGCCCAGGAGCCCCACAAGGCAAAGGTGTAGAGAAGTCAAAGCGTGTTTGTGTACTGGCAGAATGAAGGACAGTGAGACTCAGTACTGAACATGGGGTTTAGGCCAAAGTCTGCATCCTGAAAGGTGAGCCTTCTGCCCCTTCTCCAGCAGACTCCTGCTGGGCAGGAAGTTGGAGGATCCTTCTCCGAAGAAACTGAGCTGTCCCGGGGAAAATACATGCTGGTGATAACATTCTAGAGCTAGACTGTCTTGCAGTGCTCTCCAGGCAGCAGAGTCCCAGCTGTTTCACTCAGAGCTTCCGGTGACTCACACTCTCAGTAGCCAGTAACTACCAGACATGAAAACTATCCCACATGAAAAGCAGAAGCCAAAACCTCGGAAGTAGAGATAATGCAGGAAATAGAAGAAAACTTTATTCACACACACATACACAGACACACACACACACATCTTCAAAGGACACGAGCAGAAACTGTCAAAGAGGAACAAGCAAAGAGCAAGAACAAGTTGTTGGAAATTAAAAATATGATAACCAAAAGAAAAAGTTTTATAGAGGGGTTTTAAAATAAAGTCAAGGAAATCTGAACAATTAGGTAAAGAGAGGAACAATAGGAGAGAAAGAGTGAGAAAAGTACAGAATTAATTTATGAGTCCTATAGCCAACGAAAAGGAGTTCCAGGAAGAGAGAACCATGAACCATTCTCCAAAGACAAGGTTGCGTGAGAGTTTTCCTGAATTCTTAAGATGGGTACTAAATTTTTTCTTTTAAAAAAAAAGTCATCTATAATAAGAAGAGCATTAAATGCTGTAAATTTTCTCCTACACCAAAGATGGTATGAAGAGTCGTGTGGGCAAAGGCAGAGAGTTGTGAAAGCCATTGAAGATTTTTAAATGGAAGAGCAGACGTGATCAGTGTCTGTGATTTTGAAAGTTAATTCTGATGGCAGAGTGGATGATGGATTGGAGGCAGCAAGAAATTGGTAACCGGAAGACCATCTAGCATTCCATTTTAATACTCCAGGCTAAAGATCTGGGCTACGGCATTGCCTTATTTGGAGGATGGATGGTTTCTAAAAAATCATTAACCCTAGTAAACCAAGTTTGAGTCGGCTTATCATAATAGGGCTCTTTGTACTTTGAAAAGGGGGTGGGTTTTCTTGTTCTTTCTGCAATTGATAATGCGTAAGAGGAAGAATGCAAAACCATGAATCCATTCATGAAATGTGCTTTTGAAATTATTCACTCATTTTTTAAAAATGTGTGTGCGTGTGTGTGTGTTGGGAGGGTAGAGGTAAAGGGAAAAACTAACTTGTTGAGGCATGATTGTCAATTTTATTTTCTGTCTACTTATTGCTTTGGATAAACATATGGGAATGCTGCCAAAAATTCAGGTGGCTGAATACTAATTTTGCTGAAATTAGATGGAACAGCCATCCCCTGCCAATTTCCTGTCTAAATATTATGCAGAAATTTGACTCTTGTAAGACATAAATCTGGTCAAAAATGAGTCCTAATTTTCTAGTTAGTCAGGAAGACCTTCAATAGAGTAATTATTTTTGTTTTAGCTTTTACTTTTTATTTAGAAAAAGAAATCAAAGAAAAATGAACTGCAGTAAAAGTTAGTACTCATTTTCCTCATGTAACCAAATATAGATTTGCAACATTAGAGTGCATAACATGCAGAGCTATTTCTGCCATAAAGCAGGAGTGAGCCTCAGAAAACAATTAGTGCATCTTTCAAACGTACAGTAGTTATTGAATAATTACTCAAATAATGGTCAGTAATGGAATACAAAGGGTTATCTCTTAGCTAATCCTCAAGTAATGGAATTGGTGTATCTCTGATTTTTCTCTGGCCTTCCAGGGTTTAGAAGAATGAGACAGAGTGATTATGGAAACCAGAGGGAGCCACTGGAGGCCACAAGGAAAAGGAGACCTTATCTTAAGCAATTAATCAAGAAACTCATATTGTGGGACAATTATTCAGAGTTAATTCTAAAATAGCTTTAGAGCCCCAGGACTTGGGATATTTTTTCCAGAATTTTGTCAAGGTCATTTAGAGCACTAGGATAATCTTACATTTGAATAAAGGTTTGGTTAAAGGTATATATAATATATTACTTTGTATCTGGGAGTATGTGCAATGTTAAAATATAACATCAGACAACATAAGTGTTGTAATTTTTTATTTTATTTTCATTTAGAACAAGGCCTTTATTCCAAAGGTAAGCAGCCTTTCTCAGTGCACATTCTTAAGTGCATCGGCCTGAGGCATCCGTAGCATTAGAGCACAATGTTGAAGTTCTGTAGTTAAGTCGGTCTGCCTCTCCTTCTAACAGCCGGATAGTGCTGCCAATCGCGCATGCTTGGTGAGTTTTTATTTGTGTGTCATTTCAATATAATCGATTTCCTACTGAGTATGGGTAAGACTGACCAGTCATCTTAAGCTTCCTATTACTGTGACTTTTTTCCCATCAGTGGAAAAAAAAAAAGAAAAAAATCTGTTATTTTCTGGTTCTTCTGTTTATCTGTCTTATCTGATAGTTTATCTTGTTTATCTGCACCATGATCATTTTAAGACCTTTCCTCAGCTTTCTCGGTCTGCCTTCTTTGGTCTTTTCCTTTCTCCAGTCAAGCCTCCCTGCCGCCACCGGGATGCTGGCCAGTGTGAAGTACAGAGTGTGCTTCTTAGCACTGTCCCCAGACCAGAGGTCGTGTGGCCAGTCAGGCTAGTCAACAGGCTGTGTACGAGATCCACTAATTGGCGTGTGGGGCGAGTTACACGTGTGGGCACAAAAAGGGAAAGACGACGGAGAACGCAGGGCAGCAGCTAGGTCCCCGCTTGCCCTTCCCTCTGACTTGCACTTTGTCAGTCCTCCCTTCTTCTCACCTGGGATTTTAGGATGTCCACTTCAGTGTTGCTTTAGTAACTAAAACGATTTCTCTGTATGGTGTGTAAGAAGCATAGTAAGAATTTAATAGTAATTTGGAGCCGTCCTATTTCCTTGATCCTAAGACAACGGGCGTAGGGTACACCATCCTTTTATGCACTGCTAAGAAGAAAAAAAGAAACCCACTACCAGTTAGACTATGAAACAATTCTTTTTTATATAAAATGTGTCTTTTTAACTGCATAGAACAAATATTTCAAATTTCTTAAATGGTTTGTTGACAAACCCCACTGGTGGGCAATGGCTTCTAGATCACTGCTGTCACCTGCCTGACGGAGGTACGATGCTATTAATTATCAAAGATGCCCCAATTCCAGATGCACGTTTTTTCACATTTTAACAACTTAAGAGGCAATGAAATATGGCAAAATAGTTTTTCTTATTTTTCTAACAGTAACACTGCTAAAGACAGTATTTATCATCAGCCTGTGATGGTTGTTTAACAGCTAAAGGTAAAGTGGTTTCTGTGTCAGACAGGCAAGAAATGCATTAACAATCAAACAGCTACAAATTGTAACTTTAACTTTGGGCTATAGGATGACCAGAGAATAGGTCTTTGAAAATACAGTGCTAAGCTTGAGACTTAGATGGTGAGAGAGAGACAAGCCTGGGAGCAACTAAGGAAAGAGTGTTCCCGGGGGAGGGGGCAAAGTGTGGACATGAAGACCCTGAGCCAGGAGAGACCTCAGCATGTTCCAGAAATTCGAAGGTGGGTCATGTGGCTTGAGGCAGAATGTTCTGCACACGGCCGGCTTTGAATTAAACTCAAACGTGTCCCGGTGTGGATTTGGAGAAATGTCTTGCCAGATACAGTCACAGTGCTATAGCTCATAAAGCGCATTTAGTCTTCTCATCAGATGCTTCTAAGTGCTGGAATTGCTTTCAAGTAAAATCTTTTATTTAAATCAGTAGTCCGTAAAAGTGCTTGACGTTGATGAGTATGTATCCATATAATTATAAACAGTTAATCCTCATTATGAGCAGATTCTGTTTTTGCCAATTTGCCTACTTGCCAAAATGTATTTGTAACAACCCCAGAATCAATACTCAGGGTTCTCTAACAGTCGTTCGAAAACACGTGCAGAGTGGCAAAAAATTGAGTCACCCACCAGGCACATTCCCAGCTGAGGTCAAACAAGGTGATACTCTGTCTTCTTGTTTCAGCTCTCATACTGTAAAGAAGTATTGTTTTCTTGGTCTGTTTATTACAGTACCATATTTTTTGCATTTTTGTGCGTCTTGTTGGTGATTCCCCTATTTAAAATGGCCCCCAAGCACAGTGCTAAAGTCTTGTCTGGTGTTCCCAAGCTCAGGAGGCCGTGCTGTGCCTTATGGAGAAAACAGCATGTATTAGGCAAGCTTCCTTCAGGCATTAAGTTACAGTGCTGTTGGCCAGGAGTTCCATGTTAGCGAATTAACAATATATCTTAAATAAGACGTCTTGAAACAGAAACACATATAAGCAAGGTTATTGATCAGTTGATGAAAATTCTGTGACCAGAGGCTCACAGGAATCTAACCCTGTATTTCTCCTGGGAGCAACAGTTCAGTTTTTGCTAATGCAGTGTTCACGGCAACTTTATAGACCGTACCTACTGCAATAACAAGAGGTGGCTGTATATGCATATGTAAATACAGAGTTAACATGCTGCTATGTAGTGGGCCACCCCAAAATGTAATGGTTTAAACAGTGACTGTGTATTAGCTCACAATTCTGTGAGTTGGCATTTTGGGTTGTCTCAGCTGTGCGGTTCTTCTGCTGAACGTGGCGGAGCTCGCTCACATTTGTGCTCAGCTGCTGGTTGCTTGCCTCACTCCTATGTCTGGTGCTTTGGCTGGGCCTCTGGGCATGCATTTCTCGTCATCCAGCAGGCTACCCTGGGCTCCTTCGTGTGGCAGAGGTTGCAAGTTTTTCAAGAGCAGCAAAGAGCAAACCTCCATGTGCAAGTGCTTTCCAAGCCTTTGCTCTGCCACCTTTGCCAGCTGTGACCCCCTGGCCAGAGCATCACGTGGCCACCCAGATTCTAGTAAACCCCACCTCCTGATGAGAACGGTAGTTTCCCATTCAGAGGGCAGAGAGGTAGAGAGGGGAAGAATTTCTGTACTTTTTGGCAGTCTTCCTCCTATATTAAACACTTTTGCTAGGTTCTTTACATACTTTGTTACTCAAAAGCCAAAGAAACAGTACTTTCTGTTAACTTGAACTGGCATAAAAGGAATCTGAAGTTCAGAAAGATTAAGTAACCACATAGCCAATAATTGGCAGAGGTACATCACACATATCTGGACGATTGCAACGTTTTTATTCTTTCTCTAGTATTTTGCCTTCTGATAGATGAATGCCTAATTTGCCTAATTTGTCTTATTCTGGGGTAGGGAGGGACAGCAATAAGATTGGTTTCATCAATACAGGACAATACCATTGTCTGTCTTGGAAAAGAAACTGTATCCTATGCATAGTCTTACTATTGTAGTAAGTTTCAGAAAATCATGATAATAGTGATTTGTGAATGTGTGGTACTTGATTATAAATTTGATTTTCAGGAAGGACTTATATCCTGGGTGTGGAATCTTAGTTGTAACAGAATTTATTCTGAAAGACTTAAAGGAAGATGATTAAAATATTAGAGATATTGACATTGTCTGAAGAGATCTACTTGTATTTATTTCTTTTAAAAAAAAATCCACAATATTACCATAGCTAGGCTCTATTATGCTATCGTAATCATAGTTGAACCGAGAAGGGTGATTAACGATAGCAATTTATTGTATCTGAGGAGGAGAGAAAATAGGAGATGTTGTCGTTATCATAAATCATATCATAAATAACCAAAAAGAAGCACTCAGAATGCTTGTGTGGTGTCAGCAGCCAGCCTTTTCAGGCACGTTAGCCCAGGATGTAGCCATAGAAACCCCAAAGTCATATTGTTATCTTAGTCTTGCTGCAGTTATGTGATACAACAGTATTAACATATAGATTAGGCCATTTATAATACTAGGTGTCATTTCAGGTTGGCTTGCTTATATAGCATTTTAGTTTTTTATTGTGCAGAATGTTAGTGAAAGAGTGCTTTTTCACAGGTCAATGTGTATATAGGTATTTATAACACATCGTCTTCACTCTACTGTTCGTTTATTGTGTTATTGATTAGTTGTATGTACGAATTGTCATTGCCTAATTGCCTCGTCTTTGCTAGTAATTTCATTTTTTTAAGTAAATAGGTTTATTTTAAAAATATATACCCACCTAAACACGTTGAATTGTGTTTTAAGGATCTTATTTCTGTTATATTATAGACAGGATAATTTTTAAATATTTTATAAGGAGACGCAGATGGAATTGATTTTTTTAGCCTCGTTTAGAACTAAAAGATAAAATGATGAAGTGGGTTACGATTGCTTTTCATGCCACTGCCCCTCCTTCTTTCCCAGGCATCTGGTGCCTGTCCACCTGTCATTTCCCACTGCCCCAGACCCCTCTCCTCACAACAGCAAGCCACCTGAGCCTGACCCTCCTGGCACAACCCTGTGTTCTAAGCCATCGGATCCTCAGCATGCCATCAGATTCTTTCACTTACGATCCATTTTCCCAGTCTTCTCACCTCAAAACTAGGATAGAGTTGTTCATTTGTTAGCCTCATTGTCTTAAAAATATTTTGACAGCAACATTTTAAAGATACGGCCTTTATCCAAAGACAGAATTTTAGGCACTGCTGCATGTTGGCCAGTAAGATATAAATCTCCCACTGGAATAGCTCTGTCCTGCCCTTTAGGTCCTCGCACATCCATGGTCAGCTACCTGGAGAGAAGGCCCTAATCATAAAGATCTTCTTGAAGTAGGAGGCCAGATGTCAGTACTTTTATTTTGCAGATGAAGAAACTTAGGTCTTGGGGGATTAAATGGGCTGTGCCAGGTTGAACTGTGGCGCTGGGAACAGATCCCAGGTGTACTTTCAGTCCAGTTAATTCTCTGCCTCGTTGGCACTTCCATCCATCTTGGTCCTCGTAACCCTTGATGTGGCCACAGTGTACCTTGTGCAGATCCCTGTCCTACCACTTGAACTGATGTCCACAAAATGTGGTTGAGTAAGGTCAGGACACACATCTTATTTGACTTTATATTCCTAGTTAATATAGTGCTTAACATAGTGGCATTCACAGTTCACTCAGTAATAGGTGAATGAATGAACGAGTTTTAGTAGCATTGAGTCACTTCAAGGAACTGGTTACAATAAATATACCTGATATTCAGACAAATAGAAAGATATTTTTTTGAAAAAAAACATGCATTTTGAAGGATACTTTCATACTTGTTAACAAAAGGGGAATCTATTATAAAAACAGTAGGACACATAGACTGGTCAGAAAATAGGCCAGGCACGGTGGCTCTTCCCTATAATCCTACTACTTCGGGAGGTTGAGGCGGGAGGATCACTTAAGGCCAGGAGTTCAAGAAAATAGTATAGATTTTGCATCATCATTGTAGGAATTAGTTTGTGCATGTATATTTTTAAACAATTATGAGAAATCTAGCTTTAAATACATTAAAATTTTGGTGAAATATATACAGATAGCATTTTATTGTCCCTTTATTTAAAGTTTAAAAATACAAGTATATTTTCTGCTTCGTTTGAGAACGTGCCACTGAATTTTAAAGTTGCATGCATCTGTGTAGTTAATGAGATAAAAAGCTTTCGTGCCATGTGCAAACAATTTCCTCTTTTTCCCTAATGTCTATGAGCTTTTTAGATTATAGTGTTTCTTTAAAGGCGTTTAGTATTCTAGTTAAAAAGATATTCTGTTCTAAGTCAATATTTATAGTAGCTTAGAATTAACCTCCCCAAATCCTTTTGGTATGTTCAGACCTTATTGCCTTGTTTTGTTTTTGTTCGAGAAGTTTGGTAAAAAAGCATGTTTTTCTCATTATTCCTCAGGAAAATGTAGGAAGTATGGATTACTTATTTATGTTATCAAAGAAGGAAAATTGGAATGGAGTTTGTAGTGTCCTGCCCCCATCAACATTTGTGAAGTTTTTGAAAAGTAGACATTAATATGGACACATGTTGTTTGTTTTATGTGATTAAAAAAGAATCTGACAGTTCTGCAGTCGCACTCTGATGCATGTAGGGTAAAGGAGCATGATATCCTCTACTTATTTTCAAATAGTTCCCTCCGAATTATAATATGATTATGTAATTATGTATAATAATTATAAAATTATTATATGATTACGGAAGGCAAATGTTAATCTAGGTGAAGAGTATTCATGAGTTCTTTGTAGTAGTATTACGACTTTTCTATAAATTTCAAATTATTTCAAATTAAGTTAAAAAATAATTTTATAATCAAATGTTGACTTGGAACCATTGATTATTTAAATGAGAAACTACCCTAGAGAGCATCTTTGTCTCCCTATTTTCCCGTACCTTATGATAAGATGCCCTGCTGCCGATTAAATGTCTGCTTTAAATTGTATTTCTAACTGTGGTGATGAGTTTGTGCTCTCATTCATACTATTTCATGTTGTTTCTTTTTTTGACTGGTGAGAAAGCATACTGTACCTGCAAAACATTTGGCAGAGTGAAAAGTTCCTTTTTACTATGGCAGTTTTTACTTTGGTTGAATAATAACATTCAGGTTTTAGTGAATCTATTTGAAAAATATGAAAGAAAAATAGAGTTGTTAATAGTGGATGTGAATCTTTACCAGTAAGTTAACATTTTTTTGGAAATAGGTATTTCCATACTGGTTTAAGTGTGATTGTTCATGCCTTTGTTGTTGTTAGTGTCTTTTTTTTTCTCCTAGAAGTATAGCGGTTATATCTTAATTTATGGTATTCTTTGATGAGTGACAATGCTATTAATCATAACATACACTTTTGAATAAATTCTCACACAAGAGAAAAATAAATGTCATGTCACTGTTAACTTTAGCCAAATTTTAGCGCAAGCGGAAAAGACGACACTGGTTTTGTGAATAATTCCTTACTACTCCTTTAGCAACATGAGCATTAATACTTCTCCAGAACTATCCTCCCTTACTTAAATCTCCATTATCCTTAAAAAGTCTACCCAGCAGCTCTCAGCTGCTTTCACTGGAGGACAGAGTTGTTAGGGCAAACGGCTGAGGTGACATCCATTTGACCTGTAGATGCTAACTCTGCACTTGTGCTGTTGCTGTTTGGTTTTACAGAGTTTATGGGGAGGAGAAATGTTGTTTGCTTTTTATAATCTTCTCAAAAGGGTTGTAAGGTTAACTTTACAACGTGCATCTCTGTTACTGAGCAGTATTATTATTCAGAAGTTTGAATGTTTACCTCTACTTAGCAGTTTTCACAGTGCTCTCAAGGTAACTGATGCTAATGTCCCATCTTCTGGATCAAGGGTTAGGGTTAGTAGGGCACTAAGGAGTTGAAGAACTTGTTTAAGATCTCACAAATAATAATCAGTTTTCCTTGAACTGTTTTTTTCTCCAATTTTTGTTTAGCACATATGTACAGAAGAGTGCTTTCCTCCAGTTTCAAAATACTGCTGCCCAGTTGGCATCACTGACTAAATGTTCATCCAGTTCTGTGTCTCAGGATTGAGCTAATAGCCATCGCCCTCTATTTCCTTATCTCCTGTTTCTGTTGATCACTATGCTAATCATTGACCAGGGCTCAGAGCCTCGAAACTGTTCGAGTCCTTCCTCAACCCCTACACCCGATCACTTACCCGCTTCTACCTGCCCAACTCCAGAATACTACTTATCTCTCTCGTTCATTCGGTACCGCTATTCTAGTCCAGCCCATGTCGCCTCTTGGCCTTCGTCATTCCAGAAACCCCTCATTTGCCCCCTCTCCCTAGGAGTCTAATACCTCCCATCCCCATCCTTCATGTATGTCCCTGCCAGGGTGGCTTTCCCGGCACATACCCCCGTCATCTTCCTCTGTTGTCCAAAGCCTTCACTAGACCCAAACTACCCTTGGAATAAAGACCATGTTTCTTTTTGTGGAATTCTAGGATCTGGATGCAATTTTACTAAACTTACTTTCCACTGCTCCCCATCCTGCACCCTACTTTCCAGACAAATTAAATTATTTTCTGGTTCTCAAGCACTTCCTGTATTCCACCTCCATCTCTTTGTCATCTGACCCTTCCTCCTGGACTTGACCACTCCCAGTCTGCAAGATTCCCAAACACCACATAATTACTCCAGCCTCCCCTGCCTGCTTGACCTTGCAGTCTCTCCTCTGGCCTGCTGCACCACTTTATCTGTCTGTGGCACTGATCACTTTCTGTGGGTTAGACACATCCATTATTCCCGCACTAAACTGTGAGCTCTTTTAGGTTATGATTTATTTCTGATTTATTCCAGTAGCTCTTTCAGCGTTTATCACTGTGCATTATATGTGAATATGTGTGGGAAGAAATAATCTGATCTTACAACAACTCAGCCACGGAGGCAGGCAAGTAACATTAACTCCTTTTGAAAGGTCAGGAAACAGGCTCAAAGAGGTTAAGAGATTCCCTACGGCCTGTGGCTCTGAAGTGCCAGAACTCTAGCTGAAACGCACTGTGTTTTGAATGCTAAGCCGAAGGTGTTCCGCTGTACCGTGTTGCCTCTGCAAGTTGCTCACAGCAAACAAGCAAAGTAGAAGACATAAGCAGTATGTGAAATGTGTCCAGAGTATTGAAATTTGTCATAAACATCCTAAAAAAGTTTGCCTTTCTGTCATTTCTGAGGGTAGTAGTCATATAATAACCCATCTCTTAATTTTCAGAGGCGGGGTGTGTGTGTATGTACATGAGGGGAGATGGAAAGAGAAAGACACTGTCTACTCACATAGGAAAAGAACCACGTAGGGAAACAGCAGAAGACAAACAGGAAAGGCATAGCAAACTCCAGACCCTAAAGTCAGGGCCAGACCGCTGGAAAGGACAATATCAGTTTGCACACCTGCCGCCACTGGTGGCCACTCCTAGGAGAATGATGGCGTACCAGTTTGGAAGATCCACGAAAACTTACTACTTTACTCTCTAAATCCTGTAAATAATTTCCCTTCTTTGAAGTATTGTTTTTACTTGTTGGGTTTTGTTACAGGCAATAACGCTTCTTTTCTCTTCTTTACCAGAGGAAGAAGAGGAGCAGGTGCCCACCGACGGGGGCACCTCAGCAGAAGCCATGCAGGTGCCCCTGGAAGAAGACGATGAACTGGAGGAGGAGGAAATCATTAACGATGAGAATTTCCTGGGTAAGAGACCGCTGGACAGTCCCGAAGCTGAAGAAACGCCCGTCATGAAGCGGCCCCGGCTGATGAGCGCGAAAGGGGACAGCGTAGACGTGGTGTTACTGGAAGCCCGGGAACCCCTCAGCTCCATAAACACGCAGAAGATTCCGCCCATGCTGTCGCCCGTGCACGTGCAGGACGGCGCGGACCTCGCCCCCGCCTCCCCGGAGCCGCCCTTGCTGGCTCCCGTGGCGAAGGCGCAGATGCCCAGTGCAAAGCCCTTAGAAACCAAGGCGTTTGCACCCAAGACAAAGACTAAAACCAGTTCTCCGGGACAGAAGACTAAATCGCCTAAAACCCAGTCACCAGCAATGGTCGGAAGTCCTATTCGGTCACCAAAAACTGTATCCAAAGAGAAGAAGTCACCGGGACGTTCCAAGAGCCCCAAGAGCCCCAAGAGCCCCAAGGTTATCACTCAGATCCCCCCAGTCCCCGTCAGGCCGGAAACGCCAAACAGGACTCCTTGCACCGCGGTGAGCGAGAAGGTCAGTAAAGAGCCCGTCCCGGCGAAACCTGCCCCCGCACCCGCGGACGCCGCGAGACCGAGCACCGAGAACCCGCCGAGAAAGGCCGTCGTGGCGGACAAGACGATCGACGACTCCATCGACGCCGTGATCGCCCGAGCCTGTGCCGAGCGGGAGCCAGACCCTTTCGAGTTCTCTTCTGGGTCGGAATCCGAAGGGGACATGTTCACCAGCCCCAAGAGAATCGCGGGGTCAGAGTGCGCCACTCCGAAAGCCTCCGCTTCCGCGAACAGCTCCTCCAAGCCGGGCTCCGCGCCGCTGCCCCTGCCGGGCGGCGCCTCCGGCTCCGACCACTCGTGGACGATGGACGCCTCCATCGACGAGGTCGTCCGCAAGGCGAAGCTGGGGGCGCCGTCCAGCGCGCCCCCCAACGTCGCCTACGTGTCCTCGCCCTCCGTGTCCCCTCCCACCCCCGAGCCCCTGCACAAGGCGCACGAGGAGAAGACCAAGCCGCCTTCCTCCGTGGAGGTGAGGAAGAAGCTGAAGAAGGAGCTGAAGACGAAAATGAGAAAGAAGGAAAAGCAGAGGGACAGGGAGAGGGACAGGGACAGAAACAAGGAGAAAAGCAAAGAGAGGGACAAAGCGAAAGAGAAAGAAAAGGAAGCGGGCAAGGAAGCGAAGCACCCCTGGAAGGAGTTTCTTAAAGATGAGGATTCCGATCCCTACAAGTTTAAAATAAAAGAATTTGAAGATGTGGACCCAAAAGTGAGATTGAAAGACGGAATTGTGAGGAAGGAGAAAGAGAAGCATAAAGATAAGAAAAGAGACAGAGAAAGGGGCAAGAAAGATAAAGAGAAAAGAGACAAAGAAAAAGTTAAAGATAAAGGGAGAGAGGATAAGATGAAAGCGCCGCCAGCCCCCCTGGTGTTGCCCCCGAAAGAAATGGCCCTGCCGCTGTTCAGCGCGGCCGCCGCCAGGGTCCCCATGCTTCCGGAAAAACTGTTCGAGGAGAAAGAGAGACCCAAGGAGAAAGAGAGGAAGAAAGACAAAAAGGAGAAGAAGAAAAAGAAAGAAAAGGAGAAGGAAAAGGAAAAGAAAGAGAAGGAGCGGGAGAAAGAGAAAAGAGAAAGAGAGAAGAGAGAAAAAGAAAAGGAGAAACACAAGCATGAAAAAGTAAGCAGTTTGTCATTTTCGGCACTCTCTGAACAAAGTCCTAGCGAAAAATGCAGGTAAACAAAGCCAGCAATTGTATCTGTATCTGGGATGTAAAGCGCCCATCACTTTTAAACGAAAATATGTTGGTAATGAGGTTACAAAATTTGATTTTAATTCTGAAACCCATAAACTTGTAATCAAGCCCTGTGTACACTAGAAGATGTTAAAAATTCATAGCCTAAGAGGAATCTAACCACAGACTGTAAACTCTCTATTAACCATACTAATCTCTGGCAGTTTTTAAAAATCTGTGATCTTAAACTGTGAATAATATTTTTTGCTAATTATCAAGTCTGCTACATAATATTTTGTACCCAAATATTAGATGCCCGAAACAGAAAGCATCCATTTTGGTAAGTGCAAAAACCACAGCACTATTTTAAGAGATGGCAAGGCCGGTGGAAGGGCTTGACTGCCGCCTGGGTTTTCTTTTTGGTGAGCCATTTTGGCGTGCATTTAGGATTGTGGCTGTCTACAGAGCTTTCATTAGCATCTCTTATTCCTTCCATTTTCTGCTTTTATAAGATTAGGACACGTTTCTGAGTATCTAGGCTCACCTGGCAGCCTGGTTGGTGGGCAGAAAGTGATTCCACGTAGCAGGAATGTTTTCCCACGTAGGTCGGTCGGTCAGACTTCATAGGGTACAGCCCGAGAGCTGGTGGAGACACCTCCGCAGTGTTGTAAGAACCGTGACCTCAGTCCTGGGCAAGGGGTGTGACCTCTGCTTTCGTGGCTTTGCTTTTCAGTCCGTGGTTCTCTGGGTTATGGACGTTGACTGGTTGATTGGAAATTTCTTTGAAACTGTCTAAAAAAGTATCTATTGGTGGTTCCATCCCTAGAGCACCTTAGAGTTGTTTCCCTGCTCTCTAGAAGCTACCCTCTTTGTTTTTAGCTTAGCTACAATATAATACTCAGTAATTTTTCCCACACAATAAAATATGATGTATTTGACCTACAGCAGATAGTATTACTAATAATTTTGCAATGTTTTTTACTTCAAACTTACCTGGAAAATTCATTTAGCTGACAGCAGTGACGTCAACTCTCACATTTTTCTGCCTAACTTTATTCTCTCTTTGTCCCCTCGGGTATTCTAAAATACGAGGAAGTAGAATGAAAATTCTGGTTATGCATAACTGAGCATTGAGAAGTTAACAAGACATAGAAATCCAGCTCTTATTTCCACTTAAAAATCATTTCATCATTATATTATTATGTTATTTTTATACAGCACTTGTCAGGTTTTAAAGCATATCCACACGCCTCATTTTCTTCCCCTAACACAACTGTGACGTAGATCTAGTGGGTATTATTATCAACATTTATGGACGAGAAAATGAGCCTGAGAGAGTGCCTTGCCCAAGATCAAGATCACACAACCAGCAAGAGCCAGGCCACTTACATCGCAGAGACTTCGCTTGTTGAGATGTTTATTGTTAGAGATGTTGCCTGACAGCGATTAGTCATCTACCATCACGTACCTAGTAACTTGGCAGCTGAGTCCTCAGTGAATCCAACAGGGTACTGTTGCTTCATTATCAGCTTCGCTTCGGAAAGCCGGCGGAGTTGTTTCAGCAGCCGCTGTGAACTTGAGCGAAGCCCACCGGATAAGGTCCGTGCCTTTCCTCAGCATCGGCCTGGCTTTGGGAAAGAAAAGTTCCTCAGACTAGCTTGGTGGGAGGCAAAGGCTCAGTTACTAGTAGCACAGATTTCACCTGGCAGAAGAATACAAGTCCTTCTATCAGTTCTGATGGGTTATGGATCAGAGAAGTGAGAGAAGATAAAAAATTATAAAAGTTATCTTATAAGACCTTCAAAAATAATAAATAATATCACCTATAGAGTTAGACCTGAGTTCAAATCCTGACTTTCGTGAAATTGGGCAAATTGCTTCTATGAGGATTACATGAGATACCATACCAACAAGACGTGCTTGAGACTGTAACCGACACGTATGTAAATGCTCACACATGGACATGGTGGTGGTTCATTTTGGATCAACCTATAAAATGTAACGAAACCTAGAGTTCACTGCTTCATTGGACCATGCTAGCTAACCTACCTCGGTATGGGTGAGTCAACAGTTGTTAACAGTTTTTAAAAATTATTTCTGCTTCCTTGGCATTGTTTTAAATTTTAGCCCTTTATACAAACAGGAAAGAAACAGGTCCATGGCAATGCCATTGCCAAGGAGTAGAAATTGGGATATCAACATAAATGATAAGATTTGTCTTTTTTCAACCCCACTTAATCCCCCCAGTATCAAGCCATATGAGTAAGCAAATGTGTACCTGAAATGGGGTTACAGATGGTCCAAGAATTTTCTTGGGTATCCAGAAAAATAAGGCAACAAGGAGAAATAAAAATGAGGCACATCTAAGCTGCCATAAGAAAATACCTGCTGTCAAAGAAATGAAGGCCACGATTTCGTCCTCCCTTCGTGTGATCCTGAGCAACTCTTACGGACGTCAACCCAGATCAGCAAGCCAGGAGCGTTTTTTTTTTTTTTCCCCCGATTTAAAAAGAAATCCCACGTTTATTTTGCCTGCTTATAAAGTTTTTACCAGCCATATCCACATTTATCAATACCAACAACCAATAAAGATATCGTTAATTAAACAGGAATTTGCGTCGCAGGTAGAAGGGACTTTGGCTTTGGAATCCAGCAGACCTGGAATAAGGTCTAGGACAAGTGTTTTAGCTTCTTTAATCCTTAAATATTTCACCTTTAAAGCAGTGATAATGATAACAACACTCAAAACAGCAAAGCAGTGATAGTTATCATTGAGTACTCACCATTGCTAAACACCATGCTAAGCACTCTGTATGCGTTTAATTCCTTCTACAACCCTCTAAGGTAGATGCTGTAATTATTGTCACCTTAAGATGAGAATCTGAGGTGTAGAGAGATAAATAGACTTGTCCAAGATCACACAGCTAGTAAGTGATTGAACGGGAGCCGGAATTTTAGCCCCCACTGTCAGATGCTATAATTTATGGTCCTTACCACTGCACTTTCCTATATCGAATTAAAGATGGGATGGGGCTGGGCGCAGTGGTTCAGGCCTGTAATTCAGACACTTTGAGAGGCCAAGGCAGGGGATCGCTTGAGCCCAGGAGTTGGAAACCAGCCCAGGCAACATAGTGACATCCCATCTCTATAAAAAATAAAATAAAATAATTAGCTGGGTGTGGTGGCACAAATCTGTAATCCTAGCTACTTGGGAGGCTAAGGCAGGAAGATTGCTTGAGCTCAGGAGTTCAGGGGTGTAGTAAGCTATGATCACACCACTGGGCGATAGAGTGAGGCCCTGTCTCTAAAAATAATAAATAAATACAATTTTTAAAAAAATGGGATAAGTGACATAATGTATGCAAGGCATCTAGGTGAGTGACACCTCAGGAGGCCAGATCATTTTTCTACTAGTGACAATAATCCAAAGAATGGTGATTCATTCATGATCTTTTAGTTCCCCTTTGTGGACAGTCATACACCTTAGCGTTAGGAGTGTGATCTGTCACTTATTTAAAATAGAGCCACACTATCTTTTTATAAAAGACACTTTAAGAGCAATTACATCGACCAGTTGCAAACATAGCCATAATAGTTTTAGCAGTGATAAACCTAACAGTTAGTACATTTTAGGGCAGTTTAAAATTTTTGTTAAAATATTTGTTTCTGTGCATCACAATGTATCTATTGCATGACTTAATTTATTTCAAACTGTTGATCTTTGGGGTTTAGATGAGTGTACAGGATTATTTTAATTAAAATTCCTCTTGATATTTTAAATGTTTTTTGGAGAGAAGGTCATTGTGAAGAAATAAGTACATCTTGTTGTTTTTGTTAGTGGAATTGGACAGTTGTGCCTATAATCTTAAATAGAAGGTAAACCGAAATCCATTTGTCCAACTTGGGAATATGTTTTTATATTTTAATATACTCTTACTCAAATATAATGTGGAAAGGAACAGTGGAGTTTCACCCAATAACCGATGACATCACCACCTGTGGATAAATAGGCTCGTGCGGGCCCACAGAGAGCCCAGGCTCTGGCAGTCCCGCTGACCTGCGTGGACCTTCTAGCTCTGCCGGATCCTCCTGATTCATCACCCTCCCTCGACCTCTAGGACTGTCTGCTTCCTTCCTCCATCCCCTTCCTCCCATTCAATACCGGGAAGAGACAGCATCATTTTAAGGTATAGATTACCTCTGCGTAAAAACAGTAGTCTCATATCTTCTCTAAGAATATTTTGGCTTAAAACACCTTCTCTTCTTCCTTCTCATAGAAAACATTAAATGATTAAATTAAATGTGTCATTTAATTAAGATAGGTAGATGACTGTGACAATTCAGAATTTTCTTACAAATAACCAATGATGTTGATAATCAGCCCATGCGTAATTGAGAGTTATTTATAATGGAAAACGTGTAAATTCTACAGAGTGTTCTCAACATTTTTATCCTATTGACTGATAAAGTGTTTTGCTTGAGCCGACATTGGCTAGCTATTGAACCAACCTGGATGGCAAATGGTATTACAGCAGGCACTTCTCGAGCGTGCGCAAGTGCCAGGTCTCACCAGAATTCGATCATCTAATTCTCCCAGCAGCGCTGAAGGTTTGGTACTGTTGTTCCTATCTCACAGTTGAGAAAACTGTGCATGGAGAGGTTTGTTAACTTGCTGCAGCCAGTGAGGGGAGCTGGCCCAGGTCTGCCTGCCCAAAGCCTGTGTCCTTTACTGCCCGGAAGGGCCTTGGCAGGCGCGTCACCGCGCTCCGCGTTGGTGCACCCACGTGAGGCAGTGTGGATGAGAGGCGTGAGAATGGTCTAATGCTCGAGGGCGAGGTGACAGGAGGATTTTACACAGTTCTGGTGGTTGAAGAGACCTTAAAGAGCTCCTCTTTAACCACCATATTTCAAAGAAGAGGCAGGGGATGTCCTCACTTCTTTAATGACTTTAATAATCAGAACAATTACAAATTTTAAGGTATCTTTAATCTATCCCCAAGTCTTGTAGGATTAGCCATCAAATGATCTTTTATTCTTTAAAGAGTCATAAATAGTCTTACTGGTTTGTGCCTTTAACAAAAGGCTCTCATCTCTTTTCCCTTCTGTTTAAAGTGATATGGTCTCATTTCAAGTCTTTCCTCATCAGCCGTCATTAGCTAGCGAAATAAAGAGTTTTTAGTAAATAACCCAGTAAAAGGGGGAAAGTAGTCCCTTCCTGTTTCTCACAACTGTCTGTTCCAAGAGGGAACCGGTAACTTAAAGTCTAAATGAGTGTTTGAGCTCGTGGAGGTTTCCCCACGGCCGCCTCCCGGCCTTCACGTGAACGAACTCAGCGCTCACTGACAGCCAAGTTCTGGTTCAGTCGTCCGAGTGGGATAGCACTTGTTACACTTAACCACAACCACACAACTTCTGTCTTTTTAATATTTTAAATAGTTTATCAGAGTTTAGTTGGACTACGTTTCTAAATGGAAATAATGTAAAGACCTTAATTGCTAAGATATACAACAAGATGGTTTCCAGCCGTAGTCCAGCATCCCAAATGTTAAGTTATTAAATTCAACTTTCATCAGTACTATTCATGGGTTTTTTCTGCCATATCAGCATAGATGGGAATCTGAACTTCCTCTACCTTAGCTAGTACACATACTTTTTTTTAATGAAAGGCATTTAACATTAAAAAAAATGAAAAACCCGGACAGATTATACTGACAAAGCTGCCCATTACCTTTGCAGAAAGTCCCTGTCAAAAGATAAACTTTAAAGCTGGAATGCATGAAAGAGTTCCAAGATAGAATTTAAATTTGAACTGATTCTTTATAGATAAGCTTTTTAAAAATCCACCTCTTTGCTTCAAGTCAGGATTTTAAAAATAAATTTCCCCTTTAAATCTCTTGAGCGATTTTCATTTTTTGCAAGGCCGCACTGCTGGTGTCCTGGAAAAATGGAGAGTTAGAGCTTTATCAGTTGGTGCCCCGAGGTATGTGGCAAAGAAGCTAAATCCTTGAAGATTAACAAAAAAAATGCAGCACATGGCAATAAGGGGCTTATATGACTACTAGTATTAGTTCAGGTGAAAGAAGTATTGCTTATACATAAAACTGGACAAATCCACTGACAATGTATTTTTAGTTAGCTACAAAGGAGTCTTACATTGCTGGACTTTACCTCTTTGGTGAATTGGGAAGCTTAGTAATCCACTGTAAATGCTCTTCTGCGTGCCCCAATTCTCAGCATTACTCCAAAGTGCTGTTCTTTTATTTTAACCCTTAAAAGCTAACGTTGGCCCCAGATTTTGACTTCGTGCCATTTAGAGATGGCATTAGCTGTAGTGTCTAAGCAATTGAAGTCATTGTCATTTAATTTGTTGTTTTCTGGGAAGTACACATGAGAAATTATGATTGTAGGAAATGTCTCCATGTTTTTATTTTGGTAGGCGTTCAGATAAAGTTAATGGAAATGAAAATCTGGGAAGAAATTTTCATTTAGAAATTATGCTTTCGATATATTATTAGCATTCTTGTTAATCTTTTTCTACACTTCATCAAAGTTTCTCAAGTTAAATCTTATTTAACTTCTTTAGGAATGAAATTAAGGTTTTTAAATGGTTTTTAGATAGGGTTGCCATCTGTCCTGGGTTGCCTGGGACGATACCAGTTCACACCCATTAGGTGGCGTAATTAGTAGCTCCCCCATCCACTGTCGGAGGCATCTCTGTTTGGATGGCATATGGCCACGGTGAGGACAGGTAAAGCTTTGAGCTGAGAAAGCAGGTACCGAATCATTCATTCATTCAACCACTTGTTGCCTTCAGGGCACATTGATACCATTTTTAATCTGACTTACAAAATGTATCTCCATTTTTGTTTGCTTATTTTTTTACATATTATATCACTTTTTTTTTTTAAGCAGTAGGTCATAATAGACCCTATCTCAATCCCCTTGCCCTGCTAAGCCATTGAAGACAGTGTTGAAAACCCAGGTAGTTCTGCTGAATGGAGGAGATGCCAAAGTTAGGCTCAATTTCCATGTAAACTGTCAGCCTTGCAGAGAGGGAAAAATATTTTACAGCTAACACTAGCTATCTCACAAGTGTATAGCATTTATCATAAGAGACATTGGCAAAAAAGGGCAACAGCTCCATGCGGGACGTGCGTTACCAAAAAAAGGGCACAAAATACGTGTCAGAGAGTGAAGGAAGAGTGTAGTAGGACAGAAGGAAGTCGGTGTCAGGAGACCTGGATTTGGGCATTTATTCGCCAACTTTGTACCTCTGGACAAACCGCTTACACTTGCTGAACCCTCATTGCATGGGGATAATGATACTATCCGTACCCACCATGCAGAGCTGTGAGGATAACGTTGGATCATGTATACAGGACACGTTTCCTTAAGTGCTGTACAAGTGTGAGTTATAATTGTCATATATTGTGCCAACAGAAACAGGCCAAACACACAATGCAAAGCAAAATAATAGTAAAGCAGGATTTCTTTTTAAAGCAGGGCAAACAGCTTTATTTTTAAATAGAGCTTAAGAAGAGGTTATTTGAATGCTTAAATGATAGTATTGTCAGTTGAAGAAATAAGAAATATCGTTCCTAATAGCTCATCACTTACGAATATGTAACCCTAAATTTTTTTAGAATCGAGGGATATAGGAGGAGCTTTATGTAATTTTCATTCTCTGAATCAAAATGACTGCATTCAGTCCCAGTTTTAAACTTCGATAGGGATGGGATCACTGAAGAAACTGTAGAACGACAGGGAGCAAGTGCAAATAGAGGACCTTGTAAAGGAGAAGGGAGCAGCATGGCAAGACCTAGGATGGGAAAACGTGCCGCGACGCTAGGGAATCGGCGTGGCTTGAGGAATGCATGAAAAGTGAGGAAACAGACAATGACGTGAAGACTGAAAAATCTGAGCGGTTATCAGCTACAGGTTGAAGGGAAGGTAAAAATTTTTTTAAAGATAGAGTTGAGCACATTTAAACGTGAGCTGAAAATAACTAATAGAACGGAGAGACTGACAGTGTTGTAAATAAACAAGCTGGTGACAGAGGAGGATTCTTTAGAACCCCCGAGGATATGGACTCTGGCGTGGGTGCGGATGGAAGGGGGTTGGCAAGTCTGCAGGGAGCGGGCGGAGCGCTCCTGCCTCAGTGTGTTTCCTGTGGCAGCCGGTGAGCGAAAGGGGAAAGAGCGCCTGGGAAGGGTCTTGAAAGAGGTAAGGATTTGAAATCATTGCTTCATGTCCATGCTTCCAGTGTATCTTAAGCACTCATTATTTGTCACCCACTATGGTGGGCACCGGGAAATAGCAGTAAACAAAACAGCAAGGTCTCTGCCCTTATCTGAGTGAGCTGGTTAAAGTTTTTAAACATTTTCTTTGGTGTCAGTGCTCTGGATGGTGGCTTTAGATCGATCCTTGACATATAGTGGGATAACCGGGAGGCCAGACTGTTGGGGGCACTTGCAGGATGAGTTCTTAATTCCACAAATATCTGTTGGGCACCTCCTGTGTGCCAGGCACCGTTCAAGAAAATGCTCAGAGCAGATCTTGAGTGATGGTGGATTAAAAAAAAAAAAAAAAATTCTAGGAAGAGACAGGTAAATACATATGAGAAAATAGATTTGATCCATGTATAATATATTGACTTTATAATGTAATATATTGAGCATTATTTCATATATTCATTTCCCTTTAGAACCACTACACTGTTCTGTTATGATTTAATTCTTAAGCTTGGAATACATAAATCAGTGGTTTGCAACTAGTTGTCAGTGACTGGCAGTGACCTACTGGCTTATAGTACCCCGAGACCAGGGATATTAAACATCTAGCAGTATTTGGGATGGTCCCATACATCAAAGAACCATCCCACCAAAAATGCCACTCAAACCCCCATTGAAAAACTCTGATATAGATAATAATTTGGAACTGCAGAGCTTCTGTTTAGTTTTTCATTCAGAATATTTATTGTAACATAAGATCTCCAAACCAAAATTTGTGAAGACACCCTTTAACATCATACTTAATTTGTATATTCCCTTTCTGACTAATATCTCAAATATTTGTGAGGTCTTCAACTTACTGAGCAATCACTGCATTCAGTGAGAATCCTTTCTAAAAAGAGAACATACTTCTTTTTTTCTTTTACAACATTTCAGATTGTTTTACTTCTAGCCAAAAATGGAATAGTTTAATGCTGTAATTATACTGGTGTTTCAGTTTTCTCATTTGATAATGCAAACATAAGAGGAGTTTAATGTTTGTTAAGTACTGTAAATAAGTGCTTTTATCTTATAGGGGAGATAGCATTGCAGTTTTTTTCTATTTATGTTAATCTAGCAATTACTTAAATGCCCCACTGAATGATCTAGATATCAATCTTTGTTAAAAAAAATTCTAACAATATAATTAAATTAAAGAAATTAACCCAAACTAATAAAACAGAAGCTACTACCATATTTACATAATGTGATTAAAGTTTATAGAATTTCCAGTGATGCCAGGTCATCTTCAGTTGTTGAGAAACAAAAACATAGACTAGCCTGGATTTTCTTTGTGTCCAGCATTTTAACCATGTTTGAGGCTTAAACTTGACGAATTTTGTGGAGGTAGGAGCGTAGGCGAAGAGGTAGGAGGTACTTTTGTTGAAGAAAACATGCTGAACTTTGTTGTACTCACTTCCACAGATAAAAGTGGAACCAGTCATCCCAGCCCCGAGTCCAGTTATCCCCAGATTAACCCTCCGAGTCGGTGCTGGCCAAGACAAGATGTAAGTACCGTCGCTCCGATCAGTAACACAAATGCAACTTAACCTTCTCTGTCCTTCTAAGGCTCTTAGAACTCTACACACCTTTTCCAGGTATGAACACGCAGGGTAAAGCTTTCTTTTGCGAATGCTTACTTTTCAAGTTTTTATTGGTTTCTTCCACAGAGTAAATGCTTTTTGCTTTATTGAACACAGAGGATTCTTTTATTCCTGTTCTTCTCTTTTTTAGAGACTAGCACATAACATTGTTTCTGTATAGTGTTTAAGGTCCTGGTTATCTGAAAAATGAACTATGTGTTAAACGAACTAACTGCCATTTTACACTCAGGTGGATGTGGTGTTAAACCTCCGCGAGTGCCCATTACCGATCACCGTGACAAAGAACAAAGATTCTCTTTCTGCTCAAATGGCAAATGGTTTTACTCTGTACCTATAAAACAAAGCTACTGCCAAAGGCTCGGTGAAAGTGTATGTCACAGTAACAACTAATATCTTAGTTGTCCATGTTTTTTTAAGAGAGAACTAGAAATATAAATCCCATGTTTGTCTTAATTTTCATGGAATCATATCAACCTACATTTCTTTAAAGTAAATTAGTTGGACATTTCTCTTTTATTCATTGTTTTGGGAAAGCATTAAGGCCTACAGTGGTCTTACATGATCCTAATAAGTTAACGAAACAGTGATTTTTTTTGTGTAAATCATGTTGAAAATCATTCTCCTTGTTCTAAAAGCATATTATGTATGATTTAAATAAAATTCACTAGCTAGAAGTATTAGTTTACACCTTGTTTTTTCCCAGTAAGCCTAAAAGTGGAGTTTACGTTGTAATCAGTCAAATATTGTGTAGAAAATAGACGTACAAGGCATTCCATTTCCATTCAGTTTTAGCCGTAAAAGTGAGAGTGGGCCCCGTGAATTTATTTCGCAGCTGGAATAGAGAACAGCATGTTCGCTTTGCGGTCTGAGCAGTTCATTTCACCTTGAAGTTTGTGTGTATTTTATGCTGCTGCTTCCGTCAACTCCAAAAGCAGTGCAGAGAACAAGCCCAGCCGGTGCGTGGGAGCAGAGAAGCAAAGGTGCTTTTCCAGGGGAGTGAATACTGCTCTGAAGATTTAAAGGAGAAAATCCAGATGGTTTGTATTTTTCTTCCCAAATCTGTGGATTATTTCCACACTACTCTTTGTGGTTGTGCGGTAGATACCTAGACAGAAAGTGTTCATACTGCTGACAAGCTTAGAAAATCCAAAAAAAATGCTGCAGACTCAGCTTTTTTAAGCCAGCTGTCTGTAGTGCCTGGTGCCCTCTATCTTACCCGCAAAAGTTTGACGAGTGTCCTCGTCCCTCACCCAGCAGAGCTCAGAGGAGAACCAACCAAAGTAACTCTTCTTCCATCTCCTTGGAAATTCTCTGTGTGGGCTCACTTCTCTAAAGAGAAGATATTCATCATTCAACAATGCCTTTCTCCTCCCCGTTCACACTTACTCCTGTTTTCTCAGCTCACCATTACTGAGCTTTACTCCCACACAGAAGTTTGGCTTGTCGTTTAAGAAATAGGCTTGTGGAAAGGCATTGGTGGCTGTTGACCAAGACTCTCGTGCACACGTGGTGGTAGCGTTCATCGGGTGTCGGGCAGTGGAGGGGGAGGGGGGATGGGTATGTTCACACCTAGTGGGTGTGGTGCGCACCGTCTGGGGGATGGACACACTTGCAGCTCTGACTCAGGAGGGACAAAGGCAGCATATGTAACCTAAACATTTGTACCCCTGTAATATTCTAAAATTTTTTTTAAAAAAAGGCATTGGAAGTTATATTCAACTCATCTGCCCATAAGCATCTTTCAGTTGTTTTAATGACTATTTTTTCTATTTTCTCCTCTCAGTAAATCACTCATACACATTAAATATTGGAAGATGTGAAAAATATATCCTATTAATTTGAAACAAAATGTCCAGTGTCGGGGAAATTAGAATACCCAGACATTCAAGACAAATTGGCCTTGAGAGTGTAATATTATATATCATGTAAACGTTCGGATATTTAGACAAACAACAACCGTATGTATGAAGGATTATGTGGCCAAGGGCAGATGTAGGAAAATCCTTACAATGAAAAAAGAGATAAATTAAGTGAAATATATTATATTTTAAATTAAAATGAGAGAGAGAAAGAAAGAGGCCCAAGTCACATAGTAATAGAAGTTTGTATAAAATAAAATATTCAGTTAAGTACTTTTTATGTTTTGGTCTAATCCAGGGGTCAGCAAACTGTGGCCCATAGGCCCAGTCCAGCCCACTGCCTGTTTTTGTATGACCTGCAAGCTGAGAATGGTTTTTACACTTTTAAATGGCTGAAAAAAAATTAAAAGAAGAGTATTTTGTGGCACATGAGAATTACATAGCATTCAAATTTCAGTGCTCTTTGCTGGTTGTAGCGTGAGGATGCATGGCTTATTCCACGGCAGTGATCGTGGGAAAGAGGCGATAGATTCGTGTAAATGTGCCTTTGGTCACTCAGTTTGTGCGTATGTGGGGGATAGTGATCCTCTTTTGAAGTGAAATTGGTGAGCTGACTGGGGCTAAAACAGAGGAGTCTGCATAGTCCAGAGGTGGGGGATGTTTACTGCTGAAGAACAGTCAGAGAGCAGTCTTTGGAAATTAGGAGCAAAAAGAAAAGGCTTTACAGGGTTTAAATTATACCCTCTCGTTAGAAGAGCTTTAAGACAACATTTAGTTTCTAAGCTTTAAGTAAAGCAGTTATGTCTTCTGCCCTTGATCCAGAAAAGTACTTTGAGGCTGGATCGTTTCCTTTGTTCTCTATTATTGTTCCTTGAAGCAAGACAGAAGTAACGGTTTCTCCCTTGATTTGACATTCCTGGAAACTGCATTCTAAAGGGGTCCGTGGTGAGTCCAGCACCTTCTCCTGATAGTGTTAAAATTCAAGGTGGCTGTCCAAGGACCTCACGTTCCTTTAACAGGTCTGCCAGTCATCATGGTAGCCGGAGTTCCCTGTAGTCTGTGTTGAAGATGAAACCAAAATCCTAACCCTAAAAGTATCGTCTCAACACCTGTAAGTATGAATAGGGAAACAACAATACTCAAGTTCCTTGCTGAAGTATCTGGTCAAGTCTGGCCTCGATGCCACGATAGCAAGTAGGTTTCAGCTTGCACAGGCACAGCCGCCTAGAGCTCTGTCGATCCAAGTCGTGAGGTCCCACCTGGACTCGGGGCAGAAGGCATGATGCGTGTGACACCTGTGTAGTGGATCACCATGTTATTTGTCACCTGATCTTATTATTTGCTGAGTTCATTCATTGTGAACAAATGTAGGAAGAGTTGGCTAATTCACGGCATTCATTCTTTTACTCATTTCTATGAAAAAAATAGAGCAAAATAATGTGATGTAATATCTTAGTGACAGGGACTGTTCGGATGGAATTGTCGAGAAAGACATGGCAGAATAGGACCTTCCGGTTTTCTAAGTTTTAATTCAGTTAAAGGAGCCTCCTGAAAAAAAAAAAAAGGTAATTTTAAATATCGGCAATGTAATATAAAATTGCATGAAGATTTCGGGGTGAATGATAGTGAGGTGGAGGAATGAGCATTCTTCCCCTCGCGTTTCTCAAGGACTGGAGAGGAAGCTCCATCTGCCTCCTTCCCTCCGTCTGGGGCCTTCTTCCCAGCTCTACCCTCAGAAAGCTCCTCCTCCTCCTCTCTCAGGGCCTTCCTGCCTTCATCAGCCAGCTGCCCAGAGAAGGGGCGACTGCTTGGGCTCCTCCTGATGTCGCCTAATGCTTGGTCACTTTTTCTAATTAATGTCTCATTATAGATTTGATCAGGTGATACAGGCACCATTTATGATGCCTTTCAGAGAACAGTATTGATACCCGTGATAATTCTAAATGCCCTTTGACTGAAAATTCACGATATGAATTCTGTTCGGCAAATTGAACCATTTTTTCAAAATATACTAATTATGTTGAGATACTCTTCAGGGACTACTTTACTGCCGGCAGTGGAAGTTTTGTTTCTGTTGCCATTTTGATTTCCGGTGGCAGTTGGATTGATTTTTTACAGTTCAGTAATTTTTTCATTCTTCAGTCCTCTCCTACCAGAGGTGCTAAAACTGTGATGCTTTCCTTTTTACATCATTTATTTTTTTGTTACAGTTCTCAGAGTTTAGCTTATGCCCAGTGGGGGCTTTTTAGTAGTTATTAAATTATTTCTGTGTACTGTGAAAATGGGAGCTAAATCTTTGCTTGTAAAGCTCCAAAAAACATAAAATATTTATAGATATTTGTCTTTGATCTAAACTTTGCCAATTAACACTTTTTGATAATAAAAATAGAGAATAATCATGGGTAATTATAAAAACAAACATCTAAAATATTTTTAAGGAAAATAAGCATTTTATATTTTAAAATGTAGCAGATTTAGCCAAAAGATATTTAATGGGGTGGAGCATGGTGATATTTTAGTGAAAAATTCTTTAGAGAAATAACAACAAATGTTTTTTATCCTGCTTTCTACATTTTCCTTTCTATACTTGAAATGTTTTTTTATTCATATGTCTTTTTTCCAGGCTAAGCAAATTTAGGGTAGCTTAAAGAGAAGACATACAGGAAAGTAGGAGAGAGAAATAGGAAGCCAAGGTCAAAGAGGGGAAAAAAGCAATTGATTGTACATCAAACAGGATTATAGCCTCCTAGCAATAAGGGCAAAAAGTGAAACTCACTTTTAAAACGGGAGGTGCCTCTCAGTTTTTCAAGAGAGACAAAGTGTTTCAAGACACTAAATTTAAAATTTAATTTCCTTATGGAGCCAGATGACAAGGACAGCATCCTCCATAGTAGTTATTACAGCTGATCCAAAGGCAATTTTTGTTGGCTGTTTCTCAAACCAACCCCTAACCCAAGGAAAAACGTGAAAGCTCAGCTCTGCGCAGATGGCTCTCCAAGGGGCCGCCTCACCTCTAGCTGGAACACTCCTGTGTCCTTTGGGTATTGTGTCAATCCAAACTCTTGGTGGCAGGTAACAGAATCCCGAATCAAGCCTGCTTAGAGAGGAAAACTGACAGAGGTATGCTCGACTTTAGGTGGGGCGTCCGCAGGGCTCCTGCAGCACGGTTAGGACTCTCCTCACCCTGCTCTCCTCCGCCTGCCTCTGTGTGGCGGCGGCAGAGTTGGTCCACGTCTCTCCGGGCTGATGTGGTTCTTCGAGTTCACCGTCCCAGGTGAAGCCCCTCACCCACAGCATCCACTGTCAGCCCCCCTTGAGGACTGCGGCTCACCAGCCCCCTGTGGCTGGGAGGCAGCCCTGTCAGAGGGGTAATGGTAGGTTCCAGAAGGAAAGGAGGCTCCCTCACCACAATGGGGGCTGTGAAGGCACACGCCCCATTAGTTAAGGAAATGCAGTCAGATTTCATATTTCTATAAAAACTTGCTGAGGAAGCAGGGCAAAGAGTTTGTTGGTTTACAAAATGTACTTTAGAAGCAAAATTTTGGAGCATCATCCTGTCAGACGTGGAAGGCCTTTTGTTCTACTATTTTTAATTTGTTTCCATTCCAATAAAATTGTCTGCTTTTGGTTAAAAAAAAATATTGATAGTTTTGTTTTTCCCTGATTAACTTGTTACTGAAACTGAAATATTTCATAGGTATTTTGCCTATGTTAGAAGCTAAATAACAAGAACAAGGACCCCCAAAAAAGAATCTTAAGAATAACTGTTTAAAGTTCATAAATGACATTTAAAATTTTTAAATGACTATATTTGAAATTTTTAAATCACCTATTTTTAATGCTAGTGAAAGATGCTAACATTACAAATGAAATCCCCTAGCAGAAGCCTTTTAATTTAATCAAGTCCCATTTATTTATTTTTGTTGTTGCTGTGATTGCCCTTGGTGTCTTCTTCATAAATTCTTTGCCTAGGCCGATATCGAGAAGAGTTTTTCCAACATTTTCTTCTAGAATCTTATGGTTTCATGCCTTAGATTTAAGTCTATTATTCATCTTGAATTAATTTTTGTGAGTGGTCAGAGATATGGATCCCGTTTCAGCCTTCTACACATGGCTATCCGATTTTCCCAGCACCATTTATTGAATAGGGATTCTTTTCTCCAGTATATATTGCCATCTGCTTTATTAAAGATCAGGTGGCTATATGTGGATGGTTTTATATCTGGAGTCTCTATTCTGTTCCATTGGTCTATGTCTCCATTTTTGTGCCCAAGTTTCTGTGCAGCCAAGGAAACAATCAACAGAGCAAACAGACAATCTAGAGAATGGAAGAAAATGTTTGCATGCTATACATCCAATAAAGGGCTAATAACCAGAATCTACAAAGAACTCAAGCAAATCAGCAAGAAAAAAATGAAACAACCCCATTAAAAAATGGGCAAAATACATGAACAGAAACTTTTCAAAAGAAGATAGACTAATGGCCTATGGACATATGTAAAAATGCTCAGCATCACTAATCATCAGAGAAATGCAAATCAAAATCACCCCAGCGAGGATGGATTTTATCAAAAAGTCCCAAAACAATAGTTGCTGGCGTGGATGCAGAGAGATAGGAACACTTATCCACTGTTGGTGGGACTGCAAACTAGTGCAACCTCTAGTGTAAAATAGTGTGGAGATTCCTCAAAGAACTGAAGTACACCTACCATTTGATCCACCAATCCCAATATTGGGTATTTACCCAAAGGAAAAAAAGTAATTATATCAAAAAGACACCTGTACTCTATTGTAGCACAATTCACAATCACAAAGATGTGGAATCAACCCAAGTGCCCATCAAGTCATGAGTGTATTAATAAAATGTGGTTATATGTATACCATGGAGTACTACTTAGCCATAAAAAATGAATTAATGCCTTTTGCAACAATCTGGATGGAACTGAAGGCCATCCTCCTAAGTGAAATATCTGAAGAATGGAAAAACAAACACCACGTCTACTCACTATTAAATTGGAACTAAGTGATCAGCACTCATGTGCACAGAGGGAAGTAAAAGTCAACAGAAATCGTGCAGGTGGGAGGGGAAGAGGGATGGGTGAAATCATACCTAATGGGTATAGTGTACACTATCCAGGTGATGGACATCCTTACAAGTTTGAGTCAAGCAGTGCAAAAGCAATCCATGTAACCCAAACATTTGTAACCCCGTAATAGTCTGAAATTTAAAAAAAGAAAGAAATTTCCCAGCAGCTGAGCAACCGTGACAGAGGTTATGGGCTGTATATATCATTCTTGCTGCCTTCCTGTACTTACAGGTTCACTGGTCCCAAACCCATGTTTCTCAGTCATAATTCCGAGCCACCCCCGAGAGGAAGCAGGTAGTTAAAATGTTCTTATTCACGTCTTTACAGCCTTTCTCTGCTTTTTCCAGACAAGGAGCTTTGGACCTCCTTATCTTACTCTCTCATTTCTACTGGCCTAGACTTACAAGGAGGTCTCTAAATTTAATTTTTTCCCCTGGCGCACTGTAGCTTGTTCATTAACACCAAACATGCAGCATGTTTAAGAGAAAAAATAGTATACTGTCAGAAAAACTGGCTTTAGGTTTTAGGAAATACTTTTACTACACAGTAAAACAAGTGGAAAGATTGTAATCAGAGCATTTCCATCTTACTTGTAAACAGTCACAGCAGTTTTTACGTGGATGCCACATTAGAAGACTTGGGGAAATTTACTGGGTTCCATTCTAATGCAATTAGAGCTAATTTTGTTCTTTAAATGAATAAAAGGTCAGCTAGTAAATCTAGCTTATCTCGAGTCCAGACTTCAATAAATTGTTTTATTTAATTTGTTGTAAAAGATCTTTATCCTTAATGGGCCTAGGTCTTATTAGTTCACTTAGGTTTTAAAATATTTATGACCACCTTTTTAGATATGATTTGAATGATAGTTGGAAAGTTTCTCTCTGCAGTGTTATCAAGGTCCAGGATCACTAATTGTGTGAATATAGGAAGGTACTTAAGATTTGTTATCAAGAAAAAGCTGATGTGAGCTTCCAGAATTTAAATGTTCTTTAACCTGTGACAGGCAGAGATAATTTAGCTGCATCATGGTAACCTGTTGGATACTATCTGATTATAATTTCCCCTGAAGATCAAACTACTCACATTTCTGGCATTTAAATAAAGAATATGTACCTACTGGTGAAAACACTTAGGCACTCTTATTACCAACAACATAGAAATTTAAAATTCTTTGCATTCTATTATTTCCTTCATTTTATGGGCCTGTAGTATATGCAGATACTACAGAAGGATTTTAGATGCATGGCATGACACTTCTTCTCAGCACCCACTCCTGCCTTTGTAGCTGATAAAGTGGGTGTTCATGTTACTGCAGGACTTCTGTGATAGAATATTTGCGATTTCTTTTTTTATTATTATTAATTTTTTTTTTTGAGTTTTATAGATGAGATCTTGCTCTGTCACCCAGTACAGTGGCATGATGATAGCTCACTGCAGCCTCCAACTCCTGGACTCAAACGATCCTCCCACCCCAGCCTCCCAAGTAACTAGGACTACAGGCACACACCACTATGCCCGGCTACTTTTTTAAAAAATTTTTTATAGAGACAGGGTCTCTCTATGTTGCCCAGCCTGGTCTCAAACTCCTGGCCTCAAGAGATCCTCCTGCTTTGGCCTCCCAAAGTTCTGGGATTATAGGCATGAGCCACCACTCTAGGCTCCAACATTTCTTTAACATCTCAGCATTTGGTACACTTGACTCCAGAGGCAGGTAATATTAATTAGATAAAAATGAGACAGTGACTGGTACTGGTCCATGAGCCAACGTTTGAAAAATAATGTTCCTGGAGTATGTGTATGAACCTTGTCTGTGATGTAATATACTTACTTGGTTTTATTTTTATAAACGTGTGCTGCATCTTAAGTATAACATTTTCCTAAAGTTTATTATAATTAAAAGGCCTTTAAAATTCCCTTTAAAATTAAATGTTTTCTAAAAGACCCGGTTAAAATTAACTGTATATATCCTTAAGGGAATTGTGTTAGTTTTATTTTAGATTAACTGTTAGAGCACTTCTGGCTCATGTCAGGCATTCACCTGTGTTTGAACATATCTCTAATGTATGTTATGACCCGATTGAGAAATAGTACTATATGTGTATATGGACGTGTGAGTTCTGCTAAAATGCTGAGGAACGTTGAGAGTCGTTAATGCTGTTAGGCTCATTTGTTCTAAATTAAGATGAACAGAATGAGTAAATCACAATTATAAGCGGTAAATGGCCACGTTCCAATTTTTTCATTAAACCGTTCAAAGCCAAGTGAGTAAGGCAGAATATCTGGCTACATTTTTATTGTTTTCATTATTTGGCTTATAAGGAATACAAGAAAGTTTGTATTTGCCTTACATCGAGGCTACTTTCAGAGTACACGGTAAATTTTAAATTACCTCCACTACTTCCTTCTGGCCTTCCTAGCATGAACTGTTTTTCTGTGTGCATGCATACATCTGTAAATCAGTACGTGTGCTTTAAAGTATCGTTATGTCATTTTAAAGAAAGAAACCAAAAGAAGAAAAATAGCTCTTGAATAAGAAATAGGTTTTCAGATTGGCGTTTGGCTGTTCTGCTTATCTGCATTCCCCATAATAAAATCTAAATTAAAACAATTCAGAGATTACCTGTCAATCCCCTGCAGGGCCGGTTACTGATGTGGGCGGGAACAGGAGGGAGGAGGAGGAAGAACTTCACAGGGTGCTTTAGAGCAGCAATACCCTGCCTTTCTGGCACCAGAGACCTGTTTCGTGGAAGACAATTTTCCACAACCTGCAAGTGGCAGGGGCTGGAGGGAAGGTTTGGGGATGCTTCAAGCACATTATATTTATTGCGCACGTTATTCCTGTTATTACCTTGTCACTTGCCACTCCCTGATAGGGCTTTAATCTGAGTCTCCAAGCAATTGATGTATTATGTTCCCTGTGTGTCAGACCTCTCTGCTAATGATATTGTGTATTTACAGCCACTCCCCAGCGCTAGCATCAGCGCCTCAGCTCCATCTCAGGTCATCAGGTATTCAGTTCTCATAAGGAGCATGCAACCTAGGTCCCTCGCATGCGCAGGCTGCAGTGGGGTTTGTGGTCCTCTGACAATCTGTTGCTGCAGCTGATCTGACAGGAGGCGGAGCTCAGGCGGTGATGCGAGCGATGGGCAGCAGCCGTAAATACAGGTGAAGCTTTGCTCGCTTGCCCGCTGCTCACCTCCTGCTGTGGGGCCTGGTTCCTAACAGGCCATGGACCAGTACCGGTCCTCAGCTGGGGGTTGGGGACCGCAGCTTTAGAGAGTCCTCAGCTCGTGTTCCACAGCTGTCCTCACGAGAGGGAAGGTGTGACTGGCTTCCATGCTTTCCTCACATGTCCCTCCAGCTGGGGTTTGAAACGTCTTTTGCTCTTCTTTGCCATCCTTGACGTTAGAGGATTCGTATACTAGGAAACACGTAGAGGAGACAAGAGGACCAAGACCTAAAGCAGCTCTGTAAAACTCACAGCTAAGTTCTTGATTCGGGCTTTTACATGTTTGAGAGCTGCAGTGACCTTTCCTTTTCTCTCCTTTCTTCCCCTCCCCTCCCCTCCCTTCCTCTTCTCTTTTCGTCTTAACCTTACTGTGAATCCAAAGTCAATGGAATCATTTCAGAAGTCTTTTCTTGTCTCAGAAAACATTTTAGAAACTTGCTTATGTGTATGTGTGTATATATATGTATATATAAAAAATATGTGTGTATGTGTATTTTTTGCTTCAAACTCCCTTAGACACCTTTTTTTAATGAATCTTTTTGTTCATAAAAGTTCTTTAAATCCTAAAGCAAATACAATGATTGCTCATTAAATATGAATGTTTATTGTAACTAATTTATTATATTTCTTTGAAGTATAGAAAAATGCTTCTTTTTATTTCATCTCATATTTTACAATTTAAACATTGCATATGTTTTTTTCCTCCAAACAAATTGTTAAAATCCTCTTTCCTCTCATTTTGGAAGATCATTTTTGTTATCAAAGATATAATACTAAACAGACAATCTACAAGGAGAATGACACTGCAAGGGTCAGGAGTGTGACACAGATATATGTACACACACATGCATACACATACACATATATGGAGTCACTTCTTTAGCCTGCACAGATTAACATATATTAATATATATATTATGCATACATAGATATATTGCCTGCTTGATCTCTCTATATATGTTCTCTATATGTTATATATCTTATATATATTTTTCTATTCTATTTACAAAGGAAGATAAGAATTCATGTAAAGCATGGTGATTTTTGGTGAAGACCCAGCAGCTATTTTCAAATTTTAATATATTTTAGAGTAGTAATGTTGGATTTCCCAAGCATGACTTCAGTAATAACTGAATTTTATAACATTCCAGTGAGATACAAATCTTAATCACAGTCTTGTTCATTTTTCAAGTTCACTGAATATCATCTTATTGCTTTTAAAGTTTTCAAATAACTTGGGATGTTATTTGATCCTAAAAAAATGTAAAGGGATATCTTTTATGGTTAACTTGGAAACTTTAACATATTTTCATGTAAAATCATCTTTTACTAAATAATTACTACTCCTCCTCTGTAGACTCTAGGCTCAGGGCTACTGAAAGTAAAGTTTCATCCATGTTGAATGTTCAGTTTCATTTGACTTTGCTGTTTCTTACCAAAAGCATCCTCTTGTTTGCTGGAGAGAAGGAAAAGTCTTTCTGAAATCACAAAATGTTTTAGAACTTCTGACTCTAGAGAATTTGATTTTTGAAAAGAATCTTCAAAGTGCCCCAGACTCTTAGGGTTTGCATTTTTTAAAAAACGATCTGCATTTAACAAATATTAATTTTGATTATTACCTAGCATAACTATGTCAAGGGAAATAGACTTGAAAAAAGCAAATTTGAATTAAATATTGATTCTCTTCTCAGGAACGTAAGCATAAATATCACAACAGAAGGTAGGAAGTGTTAAGGGCTAGAAGAGATACATCTAAAATTATATAGAAGTTTGCAGTGATTACTCCCAGCTAGGAAGGGTTAGAAAGGTTTGGGGAAAGTGGAATTTGAGCAGAGCCCTAAAGGATTAGTAAAATTTGGAAATGGAGAAATGTGAAGAGGAAAAATAAAAGCAAAGGTGTATCAAGCCAAATAACTAATGCACATTTCCCTAAGAAATTTCCATAGTATTCTGTTGACATAGTAGTAGTTCATATGTGCCCTAGATTATCACGATTTATGATCCTAAATCATCTGGATGAAATGCACATTACTAACATTTTTGAAAAGTTTTTATTAATATTTTCAGACATAAAAGAGAGAGTAGTACACTTTCATATACCTGTCACCTTGATAGGTTTAACAGGTATCAAAATTTTGGCATACTTGCTTAATCCTTTTCTTCTTTTTGTCTCTTAAGGCATTTCCAAACAAATCCAAACCTAATGTCATTTCACCTCTATATTCTTCAGTATGGAGCTCTAAAAATATGGTTATTTTCTTATGTAATCACTATGCTATTATCATACATAAAATATATGAACATTTTCCTTATTATTGTCTAATACCTAGCCTATGTTCAGATTTCTTCATTTGTCTCAAAAATATCTATAGCAATTTGTTTGAATCAAGATCTAAACCAGACTGGTACTTCTTAAGCACTTTCCATCTGGAACTGGTAATTCTGCTCTGCACGCCCACACCCCTCCTGCTCTTTGCCATGTAGTTGACTTGTTGAAGAAACAGGATCATTTGTCCAATAGAATGTCTCACTTTCTGGATTTGTCTGTTTACTTCCTTGCAGTGTCATTTAAATTGTTGTTCTGTCCCTGTAAGGGCATTTAGCTCTAAAGACTTGATTAGATTCAAGTTCAGCTTTTTTCCGAGGATGTTTTTGCTGCTATATACTTATTACATCACATCAATGACACTTAACGTCTGATCTTCAAACTCAGTCACTTCACTGGGGAAGGATGGATTTTTAAAAATTCAGTCGTTCCTTTCATATTTATTTGCTGAAATCATTTAATAAAGGTAAACTTTTCCTCATTAATGAGTACGTATGTATTATCATACATATTACTCCGAAATATAGTTCAGATAGGAGAGGTGGGATAAATGCTGCTTCCTTTACTTGCCAGGGAATTGATGGAGTTGATAATCATGTTGATGTTACAGTTACCTCCAGTGGTGATCACTGGGTTTTGGAAAAGCCACTCTCTCTCTTTCTCTGTCTCTCCCTCTCTCCTCCCCACTCCCTCTCTTTCCTTGTCCTCTCTCCTTTTTTCTGTCTTTTATTTGTTTTCATGTTCATATTGACCAGTGAGAACTCCTTCACATTGCCTACTGGATTTTGATACAGCCCCATTTGTATGTGTCTGATAGCTTTCTTACATTCTGGTACAAAAATGTTCCCAGTTTATCTTGTACGTTTGCTGTGTATTTTTGCATATTTCCAGAGACCTGGAATTAGCCACTCCTCCGAGGAATGGCTGGTGAGGAGTGGTTTTTAGGAATCACAATCTGGCCCATTGCTACTAGGATGTCATTACATCTGTACCTTTACAAGGGACAGAACTAGGAAATAGGTAGGTTTGGAAAGAAAAGAAAAAAAATTATGACCTCATGATGATATTTTCAATTCAGATTTAACATTACTGTCACCTCTTTAAATTTATCTCTGCATTTTTTACATTGCAAATCTCGAGTCTTATGAGCATTATCATAATTACTTACTTGCTTATTCTACCAGCACATATAAAATAGTCTGAATAATACCTCTATTACTGCTGCTACTAAGACTATTGAATGAAGTTAGAGACGAAGTTTTTTTCCTGCATGGAGGTGTCATCAGCGTATGCATTGAGGTTTATTCACTTGCTTTTATTTTTGATTCATAGGCAGTGTTTCTAAAATTTAGTTACCTGAATATGGAGACCATTTGCCTCACTCCAAAGCTGAAACTATGTAACCAGATATATCCAGAGAAGTCTGGCTTCCATCCCTTTTTTATCTTTACACTCCTTACCCTTTCGGTTACCATTTTGGTTTCTTTTTTATTGTTGTTACCCTTCAAGTGTATCTTTTTGCAAATATGGGGAAATGTGCATCATTTATTGCTTATCTGAGCATTAATGCCCTTTTAGGGTATTGTACAGATTTTGGGCATTTGACAAAAGAAGTATAATCATTTGAGCATCTCTCTTGGAAATGAAGTCTCTAATGGCTATATTTTCCTCTAATTACTTCATGCAATTTGTTTCCTTTTTCAAACAGGTCATGCTTGCATTAAAAGATAAAATGTTTGCTACTTGATATGTACTTGGGCTATGACAAAATAAAATAACCATTTTATGAGATGATGTAAATATTCAAGAGGCAAGCCGTGAGCTTGAGGAATTAAACCCATTTATAGTTGTGTTATGATTACATGAATGCTAAAATTTGAGCTATGAGGATCAAGAAGAATAAGGAATAATGATTAATTTGAAGAATCAACATAAAACTGATTTTCATAATTGTCTTTGGGTATTTGTTCCTTTCGATCAAATCTGAAATATAGAAATGACTGTGTTACAGTTTGGCATCTTAAGTACTAATACTCTGATTTCTCCCAAAATCTGAATATTATTATATATCTAAGTCAGATAAATTGAATACTTGGTGTGTTAGTTTTCTATTTTCACTTAACAAATGACCCTAAAACTTAGCGACTTAAAGCAATAAACATCTATTACTTCCCAGTTTCTTGTGGGTCAGGGATTTGGGTGGTTCTGGCTCAGGTCTCTCGTGGAGCTCTGACTAGGACTGCACCACCCAGAGGCCTCACCGAGGCTGGAGAATCCACTTTGGGCCCACACATGTGGCCCTAGCAGGAGGCTCCCCGGGCCTCTTCCTAAGGGAGCTTCAGCATCCTCACGACGTAGCAGCTGGCTTCCCCCGGAGCAGGTGATCCAAAAGAGAGCAAGGTGGAAGCCGCAGTATCTTTTATGACCTGGCCTCGAAGGTCACGTAATGTTATTTTCACTGTGTCCTGGCAGCCACTCAGCCCGTTCAGTGTGTGGTAGGACTACACACGTGTGTGAACGGCAGGAGGCCGCCTGCCACACTTGGGCTTTGTGTTTCTGAGGCTTTTATTAATAATAAAAGTAAGAAAGCAAAATATGAAGAGTGTGTGTGTGTGTGTGTGTGTATGTGTATCACTGACCTAAGTATGAGGTTTCATAGTAACATTATTGTGAAATCTCAGTGATCTTTATTTGTTGCGAGGGGTTAGTTTAAAATACAACATGGGAATTCGTTTCTAAAGATGGATTGTATTTCTGAGATTGATTAAAAATTGAAATCTGAAGAAGAAAAATGAATTGTTGTATAAGGAACATATTTTTTGACCAAAGTGGTTTTTCTCCCAAACATTGAAAAACTTCCCTGTTCAGAAGTTTCTGTAAAATTCAGGGACATGATTACATTAGTTTTTACCTATGGCATCATTTTGTTACCATTTAAAAATGGCTGTTCACTTTTAGGAGTAAATAAGTAAGCCATTGTGAGGGAACTTTTGAACTTTGTGTGCAGTTTAGTGGCCAGTTATTCAGACTTTGATAATTTGGATTACTGGTTTCATAGTGTTTGCACACAATAGCTGAATAATGAGGATCATTAAACTCCCTGTGCAGACATATCCAAATTGTGTTTGCCTCTAACCTCGGAGGCTATGCGTGGCTGGAAGGTGACGACTGCTCTTTATTCACTTGTCAAGCTGTGAGTTTGCGTTACAGGCCAAGCAGCTCGTGACCCATTCTATTTATGCCCCTGTTTTGTCGTGGGGAAACAGGTAAAGGAATCCTGCCGAAAATCCCTCCTTCCGCACGTTTTTATGAATAACGCCAGTGTTTATGGCAGTTAGGGCGCTGTGATCAAATCCTCCAAAAGATGTAACGTTAGCAGCATGGAGCCGTTGTGGGACGCAGCTGTGGGCAGTGTTGGGTTCTCAGCCAGACGGTGCTCATTCAACAGAAAGCTCTGGAGGAGAACTTACTCCGCAATTAAATAGAAGGGAAAAAGTAATGCTTCAGGGAGAATACTACACAGAAGCAAAGCGCTGTCTAGAAGCATGAGACAATAAAGATTGGCAGTGAACAAGGCCAGTAGGAATCCAAAATTATTTTTATAACCAAATGAGGTTAGGTGATGGTAGTGATCTCACTAGTGAGGAGAAATTATATCAGTTTGCTATGTATTATTTTGTAATGTTCAAAATTGAAGAAATAATAAAAGGATTGTTTTTAAAACTGTGTATTTAGTTACTGCAAAAGTAACTTAGAAGCTGAAATCAAAATAACTTTCAAATTCTAGTGAATTTTCTCTTGAATTTCAAAAGAGTTGGGAAAAGGCAAGTCACTTTAGTGCGAGTCACGTAATGCCGGTCTAATCCCTTGAAAACAAAAAGTTAGGATAAAAGTTTGTCCCATCAGTACTGAGTACCTGGGTACTTTGTTTTTCTGTTTACTACTCAGGAAATTTGAGTGAGAACTATATATTTTTTTTCAATTTAAAAGGAATAATTTTATTGGACTGAAAGGGAATATTAGGCATTTTGGAAGGATTATTATTATAAGAATTATTTTTATCAAAATGCCATTTCTCTAAATTGAAAAATAAGAATAGATGTACAAGCAGATATCTCTGAGATTTTAGGTACTAACCCATATAATGGGTCAGCAGCTTGTTCATAGGTGCTGGCCACACTGCTAAATTTAAGCCACTTTCATGGACGCCATTAGCAGGCCACATAGGTAAGAGAGAAATCTAAGAAAAATAGGAAGAAAATTAAAGGGGACTGGAAGAGTGTCAGGGAAGGCAAATATTATAATAACATTCATGATGTGTTTGGTACAGCTTAAAACAATTGAAAACCATTTCCAGAAAACAGAATGAAGCCTTCACGATCAGATTATACTTTGCCCTGGTGCGATAAATGCATCCCTGGTGCGAGAATGACTAGGTAGATGAGGAATTGGGATCCACGCTGGCAAACTGAAATCTCATTACACAGAATGGAAGGAAGGTAGGCAGGAAGGTAAGAATAGAGAAAATTGGCCTGTATTTTAAAATATTTTAAATAGATGAAAATGTTCAAAAGTAAAATAAATTTTTTGTAGAAGAGTTGAACCAACCTTGAACAACCCCCTCTTGTTGGTCACTTATATTTTGAGGCTTATTTCTGCCAATAGTCTCATAAATCACGACGCTCTTTCCCTCTTTTTCTCCTCCTGTTCTCTCCCTCTTCCTCCTTCCCTCCATCCAAATTAACAATCAGCCCAGAACTGAAAACGCCTGTGTCACCCCTGCTCCTGACCTCGATTTGTAATTCCTTCACTTGCTCTGTTTCTTCTCTCTCTTTTCTTCCGGTTTCATTGATATCCCATATTTCTCCACGTGCACCACCCTTCTTCCCACACCACGGAGAACAATATGTTCAAGCTTGTCAGGTGCCCACTAAATGCCAGTTGCCATGTTTTGCAGAAATTAAAAAGGCTTTCTGTTCCTTTGAGGAAGGAACCTGTATGGCAGGTATACAGGTATACCCCCTGTATAGCAGGGGTAACAAATGTGTGTGCAAACTATTCACATTATTTTTTAGCCCTGTAAAATTTGGAAAGTTTTTTATTACTGTTCAGTATATTCTAGGAAAGAATGAGTATTCTGCATTTGTTGAAGACAGTGTTTTAGATGTCCATTGAGTTTATTTGGTTATTCATATTCAGACCTTCTCTATCTGCACTGGCTTTTTGACTGATTTGCACAGAGAGAGAGAGATATGCCAAAATCTCCAACTATGATTGCGGATTTGTCTGTTTTCACAAGTCTGTCAGTTTTTGCTTTATGTATTTAGAGAATAGGTTACTAGGTGCATAAAAATTTTAAATTGTTGGGGTTGGGCGTGGTGGCTCACACCTGTAATCCCAGTTCTTTGGGAGGCCGAGACAGGAGGATCACTTGAATCCAGGAGTTCGAGACCAGCCTGGGCAACATAGCAAGTAATGCCCTCAATGAAGTAATAAAAATTAGTAATCTTATTAAGTCTCAGCCCTTGAGGGGAGCTTTTTAATAGTTTGTGTGATGAAATGGTAAGCAATGAAATAGGAAGTACTCACAAAACACTTTTGCTACATTCTAAAATGTAGTGGTTCTTTTGAGGAAAAGCACTTATCTGTGATTATTTTACAAGCCAAACTAGCTGCTTTTTTCACAAAACACCATCTTTACTTGAAAGAGCAAATGACAAACAATGGTTATTCAGATTTGGATATGTGGCCAACATTTTTTCAGAAATGAACAAAGTAAGCCTGGTATATTAAAGACAATGTCTCAGATTATTTGTTATAAATGATAGAATTTAAGCTTTTAAGTGAAAATTAGAATGTTAGATAACATATTGTTACAAGTCGACAGCTTAATAAAGAGATTTTTGATGAGATGGATGGTAACACCAATGAATGTGATTTTTAATGTGTAATGAATTATAGAAACATTTGGAAGATCTGCATAACCCAGTGAACCAGTGTTTTCCAAATGGCCAATGCATGATATTATAAAACTATGCGTCGGTAAATTATGTATTCAAAGTGCTAGACGGAGCAGTTGATTTTAATGTAACAGAATATAAAAGCTTATTGATGTGGTTTCAGATTGCACATTGCACTTTTAAGAAATTATCACTTGTTGCATTTTGTTGTAGTATCAAAGATGAATTTACACAGTTAACTGAAAAAGCTATTACAATACTCTTGCCTTCTCCAGTTAAATATGCATACATTGAAGAGATTCGCAAAAATATAAAACATTGCCAGTCTTCACAGAATTTTTTGTCTGGGAAAATATAGTTACTTTCATTTTTTAAAAAATGTGTGTGCTCCCTAGGCTCAACCAGGAAGAAATAGAATTCCTCAACAGACCAATATCAAGGACTGATGAGTGGAATTAAAGGCATTCGAATGGGAACAGAAGAGATCAAACTCTCACTATTTGCTGGTGATATGATACTATATCTAGAGAACCCCAAGGATTCAACCAAGAGGCTACTGGAACTTATAAATGAATTCTTGTCGCTTTTTAATATGTTTCATCAGATTTCTATTGGTTAATGTTTGCATTACTTCTTTACATCTAATATTCACATGATTTATCTTTTGCTTTCAACTCTTCTATATGTTGATATTTGAAATGTGTCTCTTGTAAACAGCTTTTTTCCTTGCCTTACCACATATGCATCTTACAAAGGCATCTAAGACATTTTGAGTTCTCTGTTCTGTTCCCTTGATCTATTTGTCTGCCTTTATACCAGTACCATGCTGTCTTGTTTACTAAACATAGTAAACAAAACATAGTCTTGCAGCATAATTGGAAGTCCAATAATGTGATACCTCCAGATTTGTTCTTTTTAATTAGGGTTGCTTTGGCTATCCGAGCACTTTTTTGATTTCATATGAAATTTAGGAATTTTTTTCTAGTTCTATGAAAAATGGTCTTGGTATATTGGTGGGAATGGCATTGAATATGTAAATCACTTTGGGCAGCATGGACGTTTTAATAATGTTGATTCTTCCAATCCATGAGCATAGTATGTTTTTCTATTTGCTTGTATTATCTATGGTTTCTTTCATCAGCATTTTGTAGTTCTTTTTGTAGAGATCTTTCACCTCTTTAGTTAAGTATATTCCTAGGATTTTATTTTCTTTGCAGCTATTGTAAATGGTATTGAGTTCTTGATTTGACTCTCAGCTTTATTGGTTGTTAGTGCATAGAAATACTACTGATTTATGTACATTAATTCTGTAACCTGAGACTTTACTGAATTTATTTATCAATTCTTGGAGTCTTTGGAGGAATGTTTAGAATTTTCTAGGTATGTGGTCATATCATCAGCATATCATCAAGGATAGTTTGAGTTACTCTTTTCTAATTTGGATGCCCTTTATTTCTTTCTCTTGCCTGATTGTTCTGGCTAGGAATTCTAGACTGTGTTGAATAGAATTGGTGACAGTGGACGTCCTTGTCCTGTTCCAGTTCTTAGGGGGAATGCTTTCGACTTTTCCCCATTCAGTATGATGTTAGCTGTGGATTTTTAATATATGACTTTTATTATTTTGAGGTACGTTCTTTCTATGCCTAGTTTTTTGAGTTTTTTTTATTCTAAAGGTGTGTTGGATATTATCAAATGCTTTTTCTGCATATATTGAGATGATATGGTTTTTGTTTTTAATTCTACTTATGTGGTTAATCACATTTATTTATTTGCATATGTTGAACCATCCTTGCATCCTTGGGATGAAACCGACTTGATCATGGTGAATTATCTTTGAGATGTGCTGTTGGACTCAATTCGCTAGTATTTTATTGAGGATTTTTGTACATATGTTCATGAGGGATTTTGGTCTATAATTTTATTTTTTTATTATGTCCTTTCCTGGCTCTGGTATCAGGGTGATACTGGCTTCATAGAATGAGTTCGGGAGGATTCCCTCCTTCCCAATGTTATGGAACAGTTTCAGTAGTGTAGGTTCCAGTTCTTTGTAGGTCTGGTAGAATTCAGCTATGAATCTGTATGGTCTTGGGCTCTTTTTGGTTGGAAAATATTTTATTACTGTTTTGATTTTGCTAATCATTATTGGTCTTTACAGAATTTCTATTTATTCCAAATTCAAGCTTGGGAGGTTGTGTGTTTCTAAAAATTTATCTATTTCCTTTAGATTTTCTAGTTTGTGTGCATAGATGTTTTCATAGTAGTCACAGATGATCTTTTGTATTTCTGTGGTATTAGTTGTAATTCTCCTTTTTTATTTCTGATTGAACTTACTTGAATGCTTTCTCTTTTATTCCTGGTTAATCTAGCTAGTGGTCTATCAATGCTGTTTATCTTCTAGAAGAACCAACTTTTTGCTCACTGATACTCTGTATTTTTTCTCTTTCTTTTTAACTTCCATTTTGTTTAATTCTGCTCTGATCTTTGTTCTTTCTTGTCTTCTGCTACCTTTGGGTTTGTTTTGTTTTTCATTTTCTGGTTCCTTCATGTGTGACATTAGGTTTTAATTTGTGATCTTTCTGTCTTTTTAATGTAGGCATTTAGTGCTATGAACTTCCTTCTTAGCACTGCTTTTGCTGTATCCCAGAGATTTTGATAGCTTGTGTTGCATTTGTTTTTCAATTCAAAAATTTTTTATTTCTATCTTGATTTTGTCATTGACCCAAGGAGCAGCATCAGGTTGTTTAATTTCCATGACTTTGTGTTGAATTGAATGTTTCTCTTCGAATTTATTTCTATTTTTATTCCACTATCATCTGATAAGATACATGGTTTGATTTTGATTTTTTTGAATTTACTGTGCCTAGTTTTGTGGCCTAAGATATGATCATTCTTGGAGAATATCCCATGCACTGATGAGAAGAATGTAAATTCAGTAGTTTTTTATTTATTTATTTATTTATTTATTTATTTATTTATTTATTTATTTTTTATTATTATTCCAAGGTATTGTGAGGGTACAAACATTCTAGTTACACTTTATGTCTTTGCCTTCCCCAAATGCAGGTTAAAGGCATGCCCTTCCCTCCCTTTAGTGCTTCCCGTGTCCTTTAGTTGTAGATTCGCCCCCATCCCCCTAATCCCTGGAGAGTGTTTCTGCCATGTGATCACCCTAGTGTTGATCAGTTAGTACCAATTTGATGGCGAGTACAAATGGATCCCGTTCTTCTGCTCTTGTGCCTCACTTTGGATGATGGGCCTAAGTTTAGTCCAGAAAAGTGTAAGAGATACTAGATCATCGTCATTTCTTATGATTGAGTAATATTCCATTGTAAACATATACCAAATTTTGGTAATCCACTCATGGATTGACGGGCACTTGGGTTGTTTCCACATTCTTGCAATAGTGAATTGTGCTGCCATGAACATTT
>CAUYSK010047882.1:0-22093 GCA_963575035.1 Avahi laniger
AATCCGTGTGTCTTTTGTGCACTAGCAGCACCTCCCACTGCATGTCTAGCCCTGGGCAGTAAGTCCCAAGTTGGCAGCATGACACGGGGAGAAACCCATGGAAAGGGCTGAGGGCCACTTCACTCACTGTGTTCAGGAAGCAGAATCCCAGAGGCCGAGGGTGGCAGGAACCTGCCTGTCACAGAAATGCTGGTCATTGACATCAGGGGAGCTGGTCACCGGAAGAACTCCCAGTGTCACGTGTAATACTCTTTGCAAAGTAACAGTTGGGGTTTCAACTGGGGTGGGCATTGAAAGGGAAACCAACTTTCCGTATCGCCCAGTGAAAAGATGATCGGAAAGAATATGCACAGTAACTTCCGCATTTCTCAGACAGTGTGGGGGCAAATGATGGATGTTTTTTAACCTACAGAATTGCAAGGGTCCATCCATCTAGCACCAAGTCAACAAACATTCTGTGTCTATGTGGTGTCATTCACTTATTCTTTCCTCCTTTCTTCTTTCATCCAGCAGATACTTATTGAGCACAAGCCATTATGCTCAAGCCTGGGGAAACAACAGTGAATAAAACCAACAAAAATCCCTATTCTCATGGTATATAAAATCCAGTGGAGAGGGAAGACCAGAAACAAATAGGTTAATAAACCACAGTCGATCAGACAGTGACAGGTGCAATGGAGAACAAAGAGGCAGGGAAGGTGACGGGCAGTCCAGGACAGTACAGGGTGCAATGATGGGGATATAAAGTAGAAGAGTTCAGAAAGGCCTCGCCGAGAAGGTGATATTTGAGTCAAACCTGCAGAAGGTAGCAGAGCAAGCCCTATGGGTACCTGGGGAAGAGCTTCTCATGCCAAAGAATGCCAAGTGCAAAGGCCCTGGGGTCAGCAGGGTGGCTGTCATGCCTGAAGAATATCAAGGGGTCTTGCGTGGATGGTGCAGGGGAGGAGGGGTGGAGGAGGAGCAAGAGATGGGGTCAGGGAGGTGACGTCAGGGGCAGATCTTTAGAGAAGCCCCCCATCTTAAGGACTTTTACCCTGATGGGAAGCTGTCAGAGCATCTGATCAAGGAAGGACAGGATCTGACTGATATTTGAACAGGTCACACAGGTGGCTGTGTGGGGACAGACCTTGGACAGGTAAGGGTGGAAGGAGGGAGTCCAGCTAAGAGGCAGCAATGAATTCCAGGTGATCATGGCCAAGGGCTGGCTGCCTCCTAGGAGTCAGCAGATGATTCCAACAGAGCAAAAAATGCAAAGTGACCACCAGCCCATGGGGACCAGCTGTCACATTACACACACTGGAGGGGCTGGGACAGAGGAGGTCTCCTGGGACTCGAGTTGCATACCGATGGGTGAGGAGGAGTTAGTGCTATGGAACGTTCCTCTGCTATTATGTGCTGTGTGCCCAGGCACCGGCTATCAGGCATTAAGCGTCTCTCTCTCCATGAAGACAGAGTGCATCACATTGCCTTAGGGCAGGAGTGGGCAGAGAGACGGTGCCTGCGTACATGGGTACACTATGTGCAGGGGAGGGAGGGGTGGAAATAGGAAATTCCAGCGTGAAAGCAGAGCAGGTGCCAACTCTATGAACAGGGAGCCAGCAGGGGCTTCCGGGTCTGGGAACAGAAGAAGGGGTGCAGGAGACGGGGTAGGCTGGGCAGAGGGCAGGGGCCAGGCCATAGAGGTCACATGTGAAGGCGAAGGAGCCCCCAGAGGACGTGGAAGTGTAGCACGCTGAGCTACTGAGAGGGAAGAAGTGCAGATGTGTCCGTGAGAGGTCACTGTCGTGCAGTGGTTATGAACACGGACCCCGGAACCAGACTGTGTGGGGTCGAGTCCTGGCTCCACCACTTACGAGCTGTGTGAGCTTGGGCAAGTTAGGGAACCTTTCCTTGCCTCAGTTTCCTCATCTGTAAAGCAAGAATGATAACAGTAATCCTCCTCAGGGTTGTCCAGAGGACTAAATGAATGAAGGAAACGGTTAGAACCGTTCCTGGCATCGGCACCCTCCACATGTTGTAGCAGCGCTCCTGTTTGAGTCCCTGCCCTCTGCAGTCCACGACAGAAACCAAACTTGGGTAAAACGCCAGAGGACCCGACCGCACCATTTGGCTGCCTGTACACTCATGCAGAGAGCAGAAGGAGATGAGGTGGCAGCCACCGCGACCCACCTTGTCCTGGAAATAGAGATTAGAGCCGAAGCTGCACAGTAACTGAACCACGTCGGCGTGGCCATAGTGAGCTGCTGTCTCTCCAGACTGCGAAAGGAACGGAGCCAACGATTCAGAGTCACCTCTGTGAGCAGCTGTGGACACCAGAAAACAAAGCCCACTCCCAAGCATGCGCAGTTCCACCCCATCCCCTTTGGTGACAACCACCTGCCTTGGGCAAAATAGGGACCTGGGGGTTGAGTGTCCACCAAACATCTGTATATTTTGCCCAGAAAATATCCGTTGGGCTTGGTAGCTGAGATCATATCTGACCATCTGCAGCAGGGTGGGAGAAGGAAGGTGGCCGGCACAGACAGGCATTCTAGATTCCAGTACCTAGAAGAAGCTCGGCTGTGAGCATGAAGACAGAGATAGGGCAGTAGCTGGAGGGAAGTCTTGGCGTCTAGGAAGCATATTTTTAAGGCCAGGGAATTCTCTGTGTAATTAAATGCCAGCGAGTGGAGCCAGTGGAGGAGCAGGGGTTCTCCTCAAGTCCCGGGGCAGAGTCCCCAAGGATGTGGGAGAGGTGGGATCTGAGCTGAGGCTCAGAAGACAGGAGCATCTCCCAGTCCAGGAATAGTCAACAGAACAGGACTCTGGTTTCCTACAGAAAATGCGACCTCTTAAATGGCTGAACGAAGATGATTCAGAAGCTTCATGGGGAAGACTAAAGATTTTCATTTCAAACCTAACACTGCCTTTGCCTTTTACTGTTCTGAGGCTTCTTAGGAGATCACGCTTAGGGCAATTCCCAAACCCTAGCGCATCGGAGCCCCCTGGAGGGCGCGTGGGGAGACAGACTGCTGTAGCCTGGGGAGGGCCAGGAACCTGCACTGCAAAGGAGAGCTCAGGTGATGCTGACTCTGAAGCTGCTGGTCCACTTTGGGAATCACGGCTCTAGGGCCGGGTGCTCAGAGCCTGGACGTGCCTGAAAATCAGGAAGTGAGGCTGATTGATTGAATATGTGCTCAAATGGAAAATGTTCTCAGTTGCAAAAAAAAGTATTAGAAAGAATTCAGGATTGTGAAAGTAAGAGAAAATATTGTATGGAACGTGCCATTTTTAAAGACGGATAAGATTTGCTTTTAAACTAAAGGTCTCAAAATGTTGCCAGGAGAGGACCAACAACCCTGAGGTCGAGTTGGGAGAGAGCTGGCCTAGCCTGCAGGGGACGCAGGCTGGTCCCAGCTTTGGCAGTCTCCAGGTCTAAGGCGTTGCTCCAGTCCCTCTCTGGACCTTCCTCCCTTCTCCTTCGAATGAGGATTATAGAGCCTCCCTATTGCTCCGCAAAAACATACTGTGAAAGTACTTTGAAAGACACACAGTCTCGTATAAATTCAAATTATTATTTTACTCTTAAGAAGTTATTCTTCTGGAGAGGAAATCAGCACAATTGACGTATTTTCCGTGTATGTACGATATACATACTATTGTAACCAGTATGCACAAAAGTTGGACTTGTGCAATACAACCTACGAAGCAGGCTGTTGTTAGCTTCCCTCACTGTAAACTTTAAATGCAGTAACTCCTTTTCTGCTCCAGAAGGCCACCTGGGGAGCCCCAGGACGCTTCTGGTCACTCTTAGAAAATAGACAGTCTGGTGATCACTGAAACCATAACCATATTAAACTATTGAGCCCAATATATTAATCCATTTTCAATATTGATTTAAAAATGTGTCATTTCTCCTGTTGTAAAAAAATATGAATTCTAAACAACAAAATAAATTACACAATTGCCCAACATAAAGTTCTCTAGTTGTTATTGAATGTAAAAATCTAGATTTAATATAAATCTGTGCTTAGCTTAAGAGAAATTGTCTCTAGGTTTTGGTTTTGCTTACTTAATTTTTTTTCTTTTTTTCTTTTTTACATAAAATGCTTTAAAAGTTTCATGAATTGAAGACTAGGGATTAGTTGTCTCTGGCCCCCAAAGGCTTTGTCTACACGTTATGGATCAGGAGACCAGTGAGTGCTTAATAATTTCCATGGGCAATTCCTGGGAGGCCTGAGAGGGATTTCTTATAGATGCGAAAGCAATTTTGGCTGAAGAGCTGGAGGCCTTGGGAGCACCCAATTCTGATTCTGATGAGACACACAGATACAGTGACAGCCCAGAAACACACTGTGGATCTGAGAAGCTCTGTCTATGGAAGCAAGAGGGGATTTCGGCTTGGACGAATGGGGATGCCCTCAAGAGTAGCGGGCACCCTCCTGGGCAGGGGTAGAGAGAGGAGGGCGGGGGAGGTGACTGTCCCCAGGAAGTACAGTTTGACAGTGAGCAACTGAGGACCAGAAGACAAAGCGTGTGTGCTCTGTTGGCAGCTCAGCTGGGTTCACGTCCTGATCCTGATCCTCACGCTCTTTAAACTCAGAATGGCCATCAGAGCTGTCCAAAAGCACTGTCCGACACAAGAGAAATGTTCTATATCTGTGCTGTCCAACATGGCAGCTACTGGTTGCATGTGGGCTTGAGATGTGGCTAGCCTGACTGAAGAACCAAAATGGTAATTTTTCTTAATTTTAATTAATTAAAATTTAAATCTAAATAGTCACACAAGGCTGGCGGCTACTGTATTGAACAGCACAGGTCTAGAAGAAAGGGTATGAAAGCTTGGCCATCTGGCCCTGCTCGTTTCTCCTGGTGACAGAAGGACTGTTCCCTCAATGAAGAGTGGACAGTAACTGAGTGTCCAGGATGCAGGGGTCCAGGGACCAGGAGCCCCAGTGGGACTGGGGAGGAGAACTGAGTCACAGTACAGGAGCAGGACACAGGGTAATCTAGCGTGAGCCGTGCTCAAAACTGAGAAGATGCTCGCTAGGAGAGTGATGTGTTCACTATGGCTGTTCTTACTGCAAAAGTGAGAGGTAACTTTGCAGGAAAGGAACTATGGAAATAGTTCGGGAGAAGAAGAATGAGAGTTTAGAAGCCAAGAGTATGGGACTCTGTTCAAATCCTGGCTGCTGTTCTCTAAGCCTCAGCACGTTTCTTCATTCTGTGAGCTTCCATCTCCTTAACCGTAGAGTGGAAATAATGATACCTTCTAACTCAATGGGTTATTTTAAGCATTAAATGAAAAAAATTCCATGAAAAATACTTATCACAGTGTTCAATATATATTTTATGTATCCTTATGACTCTACGACTAATGGGTTTTCAGAAAGATGATATACTTGGGCAGAACAATAGAAGTGAAATCATCTAATGTGTTCAATGGCTTCTCCTTGATCAGTTTTGACTGCCGAATGGGACCTAGGGTTTAGTAGCCAGTTCTTCAAACTTCCTTCCATGAGTAGGGATTAAATGCCGGAGGGGAAGTCTTTTCTATATGCTGTTTGGTCTTGTCTGTAGTCAGAGGCTAAAAGGCAGAGAACACGCATGGTGCCTTTGAGAGTAGTAGTCGAGGTGCTTTTGATTGCACGTGGGCGAGGTGGTGGCAGTGTAACTGCTTCTCAGTGCTCTGCAGGAGCACCGAAGGCTGAGAGCAAAATAGAAAAAGACTTTCAAAGGAGAGCCCCGTCCCAAAGGGCTTCTGGAAGGGAGGAGAAGACCTTGACACCAAGAGCCCGGAGGTGTGCCATCTGACCTGAAAAGGGTGTGCGTGCTTCTGCGTGTGCACGTCCAAGGCAGGAGTAATGGTCCTGCAGAGGGGGGCTGCCCATTTAGAAGCATCTACAGTCGGATGCCCCCAGTGAGGGAAACTTCCAGAATCATAAGCAGGCTTCAGCTTGGGGAATCTGCTGCACCCAGAGGACACCTAGCAGGACTATGTCAAAGGTCAAAGAGACCTTTCCTGTCTCTCTCTCCCTCCCCAGTTCCGTCCCAGAGGGGCCGTGCCTGCTCCCAGGAGAGGGAGGAGAAGGAACGCTTCTAGGCTGAGAAATAGGAACCCATGAGCCCCGCCTGCCCCTCTTCAGAGCCTGAAGCAATTCTGAGCTGGGAGTGGGGAGAAGCTTCAATCGTAAATGAAATTTGAAAGGTTTTAGTTTTTTAAAAGAAACTTTAAAAAAAATTTTAGATCACAGAAAAGTTGCAAAGATAGAACAGAGAGCTCCCATATGCCCTTCACATGGCCTCTCTCATAGCTAACATCTTAGCTCAGAGGTCCCCAACCTTTTTGGCACCAGGGACTGGTTTCATGGAAGACGGTTTTTCCATGAATGGGGAGGGGGCATGGAGGGATGGTTTCAGGATGATTCAAGCACATTACATTTATTGTGTTGTCAAACCTCTCTGCTAATGATAATCTATTTGCAGCCGCTCCCCAGCGCTAGCATCACCGCCTCAGCTCCATCTCAGATCATCAGGTATTAGACTCTCATGAGGAGCACGAAACCTAGATCCCTCAAATGCACAGTTTACAGTAGGATTTGAGCTTCTATGAGAATCTAATGCTGCCACTGATCTGGCAGGAGGTGGAGCTCACACGGTGACATGAGCGATGGGTAGCGGCTGTAAATACAGATGAAGCGTTCCTGCTTGCCCGCCACTCACCTCCTGTGCAGCCTGGTTCCTAACAGGTACTGGTCTGCAGCACAGGGGTTGGGGACTGCAGTCTTAGGTGACTGCAGTACCTTTGTCAAAACTAAGACACTCACATTCGAGTATTACCAATAACTAAGCTAAAGACTTTATCTAGATTTCAACGATTTTTCCAACAGTATCTTCTTTCAGTTCCAGGCTTCACGCTTCACTTGTAGCATTTTGCTGTCAGGTCCCCCCAGGCTCCTCTATCTGTGATGGTTTCTTATCCGTCCCTTATTTTCATGGCCTTGTCAGTCTCAAAGCATCATTTCCAGGTGTCCTGCTGGGTGTTGCCCAATCTGGTTTGTCTGACGTTTTTCTCGTGAGCGGACTGTGGTTATGGGGACATTTTAAATTTTGAACTGAGATTGTCTTTGGGTCTAAAAGAGACTGCAGGTGTTTTTCTTTTACTAAATACAGAGGGGCCTGCCTGAGGTTTCATCTAAGGATTCCCCTGACCGGAAGACTGGAGAGTGAAACAATTATTTGCTGCTTGGCTTTATGGAGTCTTATTCTATCATGCCAGTAACAATGGCTGGTTCAAACTACCTTAAGGTAGAAGGGAATTCATTGAAAAAATATTGAGGTTTCACAGGAAACCAAGGGCAGAAACCCAAAACTACTCCCTATGCTTTCTGTTTTTTTTTTTTTAAATTTAGGTTTGTTTTATTTAAGTTTAATGTTGATTCCATGCTGTGTTTCAGCAAGAACAATATGAATTCCGTATCTGTGGCTCCAGTCAGATATTCACCAGTACAAATCAGCTGCAAGCTACACATACTGAACAAAAGAGGAGGAAAGGCGAGGAAAGGCGGGAAGGAGTCGGGGCAGGGGCAGGGAGGGGAGGAGAAGAAACAGAATTAAACATACATGCAGGCTTTTCCATGCTAGCCTGCGTCAGAGGGAGAGTAAAAGTAGGCAAGAAGGAGCAGCCACGGATTGTTGAACCCTTATCAGCATTATGCTTTTCAGCAAAATTTGAAATACTTTTCACAGCAAAACCATTACAACAAACTCCCCAAACAACCTTTAACCACCTCAAGCTAACACCCAATTAATTTTAAACGTTGGTATAAAATTCGATTTAAACAATTAGGACAAGGAAAAATGATGCCATGCATGCCTCTACAGTGTGATCGACCTCTCTCTTAAATGCTTGCATCACCTAGAAGGCTAATGGCTTTCAAATGTAATTTCCATTTCTAATAGTGATCTTACCACGTCTGGCATGGAGACAACACAGAAATGCTGATACAGCCTCTGCACAGTCCTGTTAGGGTCTTAAAGAGCATAAAAGCTGGGACCGGTAAAGTCCACAGAAATTCACTTTTGCCTTTAAGAGCCTTTGAAAACTGAAAAACAAAAGACAAAAAACCCCAACAGGGCAGGAACCTAAATTCTGAGACCAAATATAAAAGTCAGATTTGGCGGTTCTCAGCCACAGTGGGGAATTTCCAACAGGTAGGATGGGGAGGGGTGGGGGAGTCAGAGATGGTTTCTCCTGGCCTGTATGTCTCACTGATTTCCGTCTTCCACATGCTGCAGTGCTTCTTTATCTGTCTTCACCATCACCTGTGTGACTGAGGTCCACAGTGTCAGGTCACCACGGAACAACTGCATGGTACGCTAGAGTCCTCATAGCTGTCTTTGCGCAGCTATGAGGTGCACAAAGACTGCATCATCAAAAGCTGCTTTTGCCAACTCGCAGCACGGCCAGGGGAATTATGAATTCCACAGTAGAATACGTAAAAATTGAGAGCAAGACCAAAGCGAATGGGATGCGCTGGTGGAAGCCCTGTCCTGGCAGCATCCCTGGCAGCTTTCCAGTAGGCTGCTCCCCGCAGCCTCCTTCCTGCCATTCCCAGTGGCACATTCTGCCAGATCCCTGCAGTAGGTCGTGCCTTTCATTTAATAACAGAAACCCTGGACTCACCGGTGTTAGCTGCTGGAATGAGGTATCTGTGCAGTACTTCCAGAATGTCACAACAGATTAGCTTTAGCTCAGTCTCAACCATTTGCCCACATTCCCGAATCACTTTTAGTTTGTCTTCTCCTCCCTTGTTTTCTTCTTTCCGTGCAGCGCTGCTGATTATTCTCCAGGAGGCTCTTCTAGACCCAGTCACAGATTTCTTTCTTCACCTGTCGGCTGCACATCCCTGCCTGCTGCTTTCCTCCTTGATTCCACCAGTTCGTTCTGCAGCTCAGCCTGCTCGCTTGGGGCACCAGAGCCTCCCAATCAGCCCAGGGGCAGCGGGCCTGGCTCCAGCTCCGGCCGGGTCTGCGCCACGGGTGGGAGCAGGTGGCGGCGGGTGGCAGCGGATGGGAGCGGGTGGCGCCTTGGACACTCTCAGCTTCTTGCTCCCGGTCGGGGCAGCAAAAATGGCGGTGCCTCAATGCTATTCTCTCTTTATTGCCTCTCTCTGTATCCCTCTCTGTCCCTGTCTCTCTGTGCCTGTCTCTGTCTCGCTGCCTCTATCTCTCTTTCCCTGTCTCTCTGTCACCATCTGCCTGCTTCCTTCTCCCCTCTCTCTGTGCAGTCTGGCCCTCGCTGGTGGGCACACAGCCAAACACAACCACCTAGATCACTCCCCAGATCACGTCTCAGTTTGAGGAGCCAGCTAATACTGACCACCAAGCTGAATATTCCCAGAAGACAGATCCGCCCAATTCATTCATCTTGGATCGGGAAGCCTCCCTTAGTCCCAGTAGCGTGTCCCACACCACACAGATGGCTCCAGAGACTCCACCTGGGGTGGAACAGATGTTCTCACAAAACAGGAACGAGGACTGGGCAGACAGCCTTCTCCCAAAAGGTGTTTGACACACTTAGAAGCTGACTCAAGAAATATTCACCATTAAGCGAGCCCTGTCTTTTTTGTGCAAGTCCTTTGTGAAAGGGTTCATACACATTAGCTCGTTGAGTTCTCACGAAAATCCTATGAAATATTATTCTCATTTCTATTCTCATCTTAATAACAATAAAACCAAGCTGCAAAGAAGTTAAGCTGTTCGTTCAAGGCCCCAGCATTAGTGAGTGGCAGATGCCAGCTCGGTATCCAGGTCTGTTTTTGTGACTGCTATTAACGAGTTGATACGTGAAAAAGCTGGGTAACATGATGGAAACTACAGGGATTCAGAGTGTGCAACGGTCCATGTGGGTGTCACAGAAAGAATGAGGGAATTGTCTCGGGACAGATTGGACCAGAGAAATCCCTTGAGGGATCAGATTCAGATGGGAAGGGAGGAAGAGGAGACACGGTGAGAGGACAGTGAGTGGCTTTAGTGCGTTGGGTCATTCTTCAGGGTTGGAGGTGACCCCCAAATGCAGGATAAAGCCAGTTCTAAGGTTCAAAGAATTTATAATGTTAGGTACTGACAGTGAATTTTTAAAAGTCTATTACTAGTAAACATTTTTACTTATATTTAGAAAATATTGCTAGCAGAAGAGCCACGCAAGTGTATTAGTTACCTGTTGATAAATAAAAAATTATCCCCAAAGTTTAGAGATTTAGACAACAAATATTTATTGTCTCACAGTTTCTGCGGATAAGGAATTCAGAGGAACTGCGGATGGGTGGCTCTGGCTCAGGGTGTCCCTCAGGAGATTGTATTCCAGACATCAGCCGGGCTCTCGTCATTTAAAGTTGGCTTCAGTTTCCCACTGGCTGTTGGCCGGAGGCCCCAGTTCCTCACCACATGGCCTCTCCGCAGCACATGGCAGCTGGCTCCCCGCAGCATGATGCTCCATGAGAGAAAATGAGGCCTCGAGTGAGCAAGATGGAAGTCTCAGTGTCTTTTATAAGCTACAGTGACTTACCATCACTTCTGCCATAGATGAGTGGTCGGACTAACCTGAGGACCATGTGAGAGGGGAAAACAGGGATCACTGGGCAGCCATCGTGGGGACTGGCTGCCACACTGAGGGCAAAAATTCATTTACCTTTTCCTTACCAATACACAACAGGAACCTTTCAGGAACCATACAGGGATATGTCTCTCAATGGACCTATTCAGGAAGCAGTTATCTGGATGCTATTATCAAAAAGTATGATAAGAGGCACATACTGCCTGGCACATCCTTCTGTCTTCAAGAAGAAGAATAAAAAGTTAATAGGAACAAAATCATTTGAATATTGTATTGGAAGAAATATTAGGAAACAAGGAGTCTAAGTGAGGCACATCGAGAGAAGTGACTGCCAAGGACAAGTCTTTTAGGGACAAAGCCGAATTTGGAACCCCAAGTTCCATGATTGGTGAACCTCCTCAGGCCTCCTTGGATGTTGGATATAATATGCTGTCAGTCTCCTCTTCATGAAATTCTGCTACCTTACACTCAGATTTTCTTCTACAATTCGATCTGAAGGCATTTCTATTAGAAATAATTAGCAATATAGGAACCTAAAGAATTAAGAATAGAAAAGGGAGGTAAACCAGAAGTCTGGGTGGAACTGGAGATTTTTGCAGTGATCCCTTAAAGACATTGAAAGGAAAGTAGGGAAAATAACCTGAGCCCACGTCCCTCAGAAATTCTCTGTAAAGAGAGAGAGCAGAGATGACAGAGAGGCTGGTATAATGGGGTTTGGCATGAAGCTGTTGTTTTCCCTTATTAAGTACTTTCAATTATTAACTTTATATAGGGAAAGACCCAAGGGGGATAAAGAATAGTCCATAATGTTTCTACTTGATTGAAATTTTTTTCTATTACTGTTACAATATTTAAAAAGTATTATACCTCAAAAAGTTAAACACAGAATTCTCATATTACCCAGCAATTCCACTCCTATATACCTACCCCAAATAACTGAAGACAGGTATTGAAACAAAAACCTGTTACACAACCGTTCATAGCAGCATTGTTCACAATAGTTAAAAGATGGAAGCAACCCAGAATGTTGATGAATGAGTAAATAAAGTGTAGTATATCCATACATGACGTGTTACTTAGCCATCAAAAGGAATGAAGTGTTTAAATATGGTACCATTTGAATAAACTTCATGGAAAATTGTCTAATGGAAACAGTTGATTATTATGAATCTAAAAGTTTCTTTATCTTAAGATTAGTCATGCTATAATGACAGTATGTCATTTATAAGTTTTATTCCGTGACACATTTCCTGTTTTCTGTGCTCTACATGTGGGAATGCTTATTAAATAGCATGAGATTTTGAATGAACAAAGGATTTATTTCACTAAGTAGACTAAAATCTTTACTACCTGGAACTCTTAGAAAAGTAAATGTTTCCAGATTGAAACATTTTCTGCATAGAATTATTTTCTTTTAATTGAAAATCCCCAGATATATTTTTGTGTGTATATTTGTATGTATATAATTTAATTTTAAATATTTTGGATGGAAACACAATATAAATGATATTTATCTGTGATTTTTAAACAACATGTAGAATAAAATGTAACATTTCCTCAGTGAAAAACAAAAACAAAAAACATTACTCTAAGTGAAAGAAGCCAGACACAACAGGTCACATATTGTATGATTCCATTTACATTCGATATGTAGAAAAGGCAAACCCACAGAGACAGAAGGCAGAGGAATGGTCGTCAGGGGCTGGAGGGAAGGGGGAGAAAGGAGGGAAGGGACTCAGAGTCCCTAGGAAACCTCCACTCATGGCAACACGTGTTTCCAATCACTGTCGCCAAAGTGTTTTTACAAACTTAAGCAATGACAGCCCTGCTTGGGTGTGCCAGTGTTTCGTGATGGTAACTAGGTCACATTAGTGTGTTCTGCATGAAGAGTTTGAAGCTGGTTGTGTTTTCCAGACTCATTTCCCTTTTGACTGATAGCATAATCTAAAAGCAAAACGAAAACCATCCACCTCTTGGCACAGTGCGTAAGGAGAAAGAAAGAGCGGCTTTCACTAGATGCCCCACTTATCCCTGGTCAGTAACGGGCACTGTGAGCACAGGATTCCAGGACAATGGCAAGAGAAGTGGGCCACACCCTGGGGCGATGGCCCTTTGGTGGTAATGCTGCTCCTGGCCTCAGATGGTTAGGCTCTGAGCACAGGCAATGCCTGCGGCGGTGCCCACGTGCGCCTCTATGTCCACGTGCCCCAGAATCCCTGAAGAGTTTGCTTCCTGCCGACGGCTTCTGGTTTCTCCTGGGCTGGCTGTGAGCAGCCTCTCCTCAGGGCCCCGCAGCTGGCGGAGGGCTGACCCGCAGAGAAGAGCATGTCTGCGGCATGCAAGGGGCACTTAGGCTCTGGACGCCCAGACTGCACTGACAGGCCTCACGGGGCCTGGCCGGGGAAGGCTTGTCTGCTGTTTCCAGTGGCAATTAGTGCCCCGAGTACCAAAGGAGTGCGGCTCAGGCTGGCAACCCTTGGAGGCCCCTTCCTGCTCTGTTTCTCAGCTACATACATTTTTTTAATTTGAGGGATTTTGTGTTCTTTTTTTTTTTCTGAAATTTTACAAAGTGGCATCATGTCACATCCATTTGCAAAATGCCTTTCTCACCTACGATTACAGCTCGGTCATCTTTCCTGTTGTACTCAGAGACTGTGACGGTTAATTTTATGTGTCAACTTGACTAGGCTTTGGTGTCCAGCTATTTGGGCAAACACTAGTCTAGAGGTTGCCGTGGAGTTACTGTGAGGACGAGATGACCATTTACAACCAGTTGACTTTAAGTAAAGGAGGCTACCTTTGATAATGTGAGTGGGCTTTATCCAATCAGCGGAAGGCCTTACGGGCAAAACTGAGTTTTCCTGGAAAAGAAGGAATCCTGCCTGGAGCGTGTAACATAGAAACCTGGCCTGAGTTTCCAGCGCACCCACCTGCTCCACAGGGTTGCCAGCCCACACAACCACGCAAACCAGTTCCTCAAAGTAAATCTGAGTGTGTGTGTGTGTGTGTGTGTATCCGCACCTATTGGAGAACCTGACCGATACACAGATCCACCTTCCCCTTGCAGACCCTCCCACCATCTCCTACTTTTCCTTCATATCTTTCTCATGTTTTTTTCTCTTCCGTGCAGAAAAAAAGGAGGTGATCGGATGTCATTAGATGAAAGCGAAGCCAGAGAGTAAAGAACATGTCAATTATCATCAGGCTGGAAGGAAATAAAAAGTCTTTAGGATTTTAGGCCAATATATATATTTCTTTCTGCATTTGTCTATTTTGATGTTAAGAGTGTCTTTGCATAAAAATATGGAAGGTATTTATTTCCATATTCATGAGAGACTGGAGTGAGTTTGTAAGTCCCAACTCATTCAAACTGCTGCCTAGTTTCCACCTATCAACTCCCACCCTACTGGTGGACACTGAAATTGTTCTCGTCTTTTTACTGTTATAAACAATACGTAATTTTTAAAAGGTCCTGTAGGGTTTTTTGCAGATACCGAGATGTAGGCCTGCTGGCTCAGAGGGAACTGCACATTTAAACTTGCCAATGTTAACAGACCTGGCCAAATTGCCCTCCTGAAAGGCTGTGCCCAGAATCCTCTCCTGGGAGGGCATCTCCCAACACCTTGGGCACATTTGAAATATCAGTCTTTGTTGTTTTTTTTTTCCAGCATATTTAGATTACATGTATTGCCTTTGCCCCACCTGAGCTTCAAGCGTGTCCATCCCCCAGACGGTGTGCACCGCACCCATTAGGTGTGTGTATACCCATCCCTCCTCCCCCCCATCTGCCCGACACCTGACGAATGTTATTACTATATGTGCATTTAAGTATTGATCAGTTAATACCAATGTGATGGTGAGTACATGTGGTGCTTGTTTTTCCATTCTTGTGAGACTTCACTTAGTAGAATGGGCTCCAGCTTCATCCAGGAGAGTACAAGAGGTGCTATATCACCATTGTTTCTTAAAGCTGAATAGTACTCCATGGTATACATAGACCACTTTTATTAATCCACTCATGTATTGATGGGCACTTGGGTTGTTTCCACATCTTTGCAATTGTGAATTATGCTGCTATAAACACTCGAGTGCAGATGTCTTTTTTACAGAATGTCTTTTTTTCCTTTGGGTAGATGCCCAGTAATGGGATTGCTGGATCCTTTTTTGTTTTTGTCAATCTGGTAAGTGAAAAGTGGTAAGTTGTTTCATTTTCATTTCCCTGATCATCAGCGAGGCTAACCATCTTATCATGTGTTTATTGATGATTTGTGCTTTCTCTTTTGCAAATTGCAGTTTCATATCTTTAGTTTCTCTATGGATAGTTTATCTTTTTCCTCTTAACATATGCCATTCTTGCTGTTTCACTTTTTGTCATATGTTACAAATATTTTCTCCTTGGCTGTCAATTGTCTTTTAACTTTGTATGTGTTATCTTGACGTTGTCACATTTATCTTTCCTTTATATCTGTTGCTTTATATCTTTTGGTCCCATTTAAGGTCATAAATATACTCCCCTTGATATTTCTGTAATAGGTTTATAGGTTTTTTATGTTTGATTCTGTAATTCACCTGGAATATGTTTTGGGATCAAGCTTTATTTATTTTCCCAAATGACTAGCTAATTATCCTAACATGAGTCATTCTTTCCCACCAATTTGAAATAGCTTGTTTTCTTCTTCTTTTTAAAAAGTACCTATTAAAATGGTCCATGGTTTTTCTCCTTTTGATGTGTTAATGGGTCTGCATCCTAGCTGCTGAAGCCCATCTGCCCAAAGTACAATTGGAGACCCCTTCCTCCATGGATGGTCCCGCGTTCCCCAAGTGAGGTCAGCCCTGTATACTGCACTCTTTGGGAATCCTTGAAAATGGAAAGAACAATTAGATTTCTCCTGAGGCAGACATGATCATTTTAAATTGGAAAGACAATGAGAAGGGAAGAGGTTCTCAGATCACTTAGGCAGAGAACCCAGTCAGTGATCTTTCTGGACCCTGCCTGCAAAATCTCTGGTCACCAAGGATCACTGCACTGATGCCCTCGAATGTTTGATATGATGGGTAGCTTCTGAGAATGGAATGAGAATCTCAGCCTCTTCCCTAGTACCCTGTCCTTGGTTTTGACCTGCAGGGACCCAGAGTCTCAGCTTTAAGAATGTATATGAACGGCTGATGGATCTTCCCTGAGATCTACCACGTCCACCAAAGGAATGCAGGTCATGACTGAGGTGTTGCCTATCACCTTGGCTTCCAACAACACCTGCTCCTCCTGGTGGGTACTCTTGACTCTACATGCTGCAAACTCACCAAACCAAGGTATTCATAAGATATTTTGAAGCAAAGATTTCAGTTAGAAACTTCGGGATATAAGTCTTAGATAAAGTGCCTAAGAAAGTATTAAGAGCCCATTGTTTAGAATCACAATTTTTCCTACAAAAAGAAAATCTTTGTTCCTTTTTGGGAAGATGAAAAAGTTTTGATTATGTATTAAAATTTTGCTACATCTGCTACAGCTGCCAAGCCATGGTGTACTGAGGAACTATGTTGAGTATAGAATTGTCCCTAAGCTGAAATATGCCTGCAGGTTGTGCAAACTACCCTGCCCACGGCTAACATGGGAAAGGCCAATCTTGCTTCCGCCCATGGCTTCTCTGAGCCCCCACCTCCACAACACTGCCTTTTCCCTTAATCTAAGGTATTACTGCAATGGATTTTCTCATGTTGAATCATTCTTGAATTTTTGGGTTAAGTCTGACTTTATCCTGATGGATCTTTATTTTAAATACTTTGGGATTTGATTTGTTAATATTTCATTAAGAATGTTTTAGTCTTCAGGTCCTTAGACATTCAGAGCAATTCTTGTGAAACCAAGCTGAGATTCTGGATGCATATTCCATCGCCTCCCTAATCTTGACTTAGGTTGGACACCTGAAGAGTCATTTAACTAGTGAACTCTGGTTAGGCCCTGGGATAGATTAAAACATTTCCCCTAAAACTGAAAATGCAAGGTTAAGGGGTTGAGAAAAGTAGATGTTAACTTTTAAATATTGACTCCATTTAGTATCAGGCTTTGTCAACGGGTGACCACATGTTTTCCATTCCAACAGTGACTGGTCATCCAACTTACAGACTCCTAAAAAAGGCTCGATCAGAAATTTCAGAATTTAATAGCTGTGAGATTTCTAACTTGAAACTTATCCAAAACAAGAGACAAAAACTCTTCCAAGAAATTAATTCATTCTACCCAAAGAAAAAGAAATCAATGTATCAAAAAGATACCTACACTCAAATGTTTATTGCAGCACTACTCACGATAGTGAAGTGTCCATCAGCGGAGGACTGGATAGAGAAAACATGGCACATATACACAAGGTAATACTATTCAGCCATAAAAAGTAATGAAATCGCACGTGTTTCAGCAACACGGGAGCAACTGGAGGCCATTATCTTAAGTGAAACAAGTCAGACACAGAAAGACAAATACTGCATGTTCTCACTTATAAGTGAGACCTAAATAATGTGCCCGCATGGACGCAGAGTATGGAATGACAGACGATGGGACTTGGAAGGATGGGGACGTGGGAGGGGGGTGGATGAGGAAAAATTACTTAATGGGCACAACATATGTTATTCGGGTGATGGATACCCTAACCGACCTGACTTCACCACTACACAATCTATGCGTGTAACAAAATTGCGCTTTTACCCAATAAATTATACATATATTTTTTTTTTTTTGAGACAGAGTCTCACTCTGTTGCCCGGGCTAGAGTGCCATGGCGTTAGCCTAGCTCACAGCAACCTCAAACTCCTGGGCTCAAGCAATCCTTCTGCCTCAGCCTCCCGAGTACGTGGGACTACAGGCATGTGCCACCAAGCCCAGCTAATTTTTTATATATATATATATATATATATATTTTTAGTTGTCCAGATCATTTCTTTCTATTTTTTAGTAGAGACGGGGTCTTGCTCTTGCTCAGGCTGATCTTGAACTCCTGACCTTGAGCGATCCACCTGCCTCAGCCTCCTAAGACTGCTAGGATATATATATTTTTTAAAAAGAAATTGATTCAACCATTTATACATATATATTTATGAGGGAGGAAATTAATTACTATAGGACAAGACATTAGCTTAAACTTTCAGCCAACCAAGACAAATTCTTAACTGATCTATGCGCTTTCTGTCCCCAAGCGTATAGTTGCTGATTACTTGGGTTGACGGACTTGGAATTACAATGCCATCTGCTGCTGTTCAGAAGACAGAAGACAAATCAAAGTCGTTCTTTTCACAAGTGAGTTTTATTTTTAGCCCTTTATGTTGACCACAGAATCACCTGTGGCTTGTGAATCTGTCCTTAGCAGTTTGTGGTTGCTCTTCTGCATGGGATCAGGTGGACTGGCCTTTGCATTCTCATCACCATCGTCTCTGTTTATCATTCATTTAGGGTCCTTAGGACAAGGCACAAGGCAGAGAGAAGTAGGCTCATGGGGTCAAACTCACTACCTTCCTGTCTGGTTCTTCTGCACACAGGCGAGATATTCCTGCACATCATCTGGGGACCCCAGAATGAGGGGGACTCGTTGGTGAATAGCCTCTGGCTTCACGTCCAGTACGGGCTGGGTGCCTGTGGTCGCCAAGCCCCCTGCCTGCTCAATGATATAGGCAACAGGATTGCATTCATACAGGAGCCGGAGCTGCGGAGGAACAGAGGCAGGAGGATAAACTCTGGAAGTGGCCAAACATCCTGAGCCATGTCCCGAAAGCTCCAGGAGGAGTTTCAACAGCTGAGCTTCTGTCTGTCTCCTTAGAGTGAGTGCGTTCGTGCACCTCATGAGAGTGGGCCACTCGAGCTCTAGACCCTACAGAAGGCTGGATGCATCAGCTGGGACTCATCCCAGTGGCCTTTGGGGGCCTCTCCAGCCAGGTGGGGCCCTACCTGTCTCGTGACCTTTGTGCTAATGGGAGACCTGCCTCTTGACTTGGAGATATGAGATCTAGGTACCCGTTTCTAGCTGGCTTAACAATGAGGCAAATTGACGCAGCAGGCCTGGTTAGAAGCCTTACTGTGTGAGACTTAAGGCCGGTAAGGAGTCAAGCCTTGGTCAGGGGGATGGAGGACAGGTGAGGTTTGGGGTGTCAGGCAATAAAGTCCCAGACCGTAACCAATTAGCCTGATCATAAGATTATACTTGATAATACAAATATTTTCAACTTTGTGTCATAAAGTTGCATTTAGATCTTCTAGGAGCTACTTTTCTAGAATTATTGGATGAGTTCGGAGGAGAAGTTCTCATTCCAGAGTTTGAGACATCTCAGGGAATTCTTATGTGGATTTCAGGGCATCTGTGAACTCTCTGCAAATGTATGTGATGTGTACGTTTACATGCATTTTTTTCTGGGAAGTGGGCTGATAGTTTTCATTAGATTCTCTAAGGGGTCCGTGCTCGCAAATCACTTGGTGCTGAACCTAAAAGTTAGATGCAGCCTGTGGAAAGTGAGAGGTAAACACAGCTGGACGCCCAGTGAATGAAGGATGGGCACGAGGCCAGAGGAGGGGAAGGCCAGTGAGAATCACCAGTGCCCATAACGCCAGCCTTCCCTCCTCCACACCTTCTACCGCAGCCGTGAAACTCACTAGTGGGAAGTAGAGCTTGTTTCCCTTTCCCTGCCCACTTGCGCGCGCGCGCGTGCACACACACACACACACACACACACACACACACACACCCCAAGCAGTGCACAGCAACCCAGCAGAAGGTGTGAGGGAAGGGGGAGCTTCAACCGCTCACTGACCGGCAGCCAGCCCATGGGCAGGGGAGAATTACCTTGCCCTTAGGACTCTTCTGGTTGGCTGGGTACAAGAAGATCCCTCCGTAGACCAGGGTGCGGTGCACATCGGCCACCATGGAGCCCACATACCTGGCCCCATAGGGAGCACTGCCATCCTGGAAGGCAGAAAGGGAAGGGCCAAGATTCAGTGGGTTTGGCGACTAGCCAGCACCAGCACTGGGGTCACAAGTCCAGGCGGTGTGGCCTCTGCATCCCTGACCCTCTGTTCTCCACCCACTAACTTAGGAATTGAAAAGATTATTTAATTGTGCATTTTATTCATTATGAGTCCCTCAAACTTCAACCAGTGATTGAATTCATTAAATGCAGGACTACTTAAAGTGAGACAATATCCTGTAACAATCTTACAAGAGCAGCTAACCAAAAGAAGAAAGAAAGGAAGAAAGGAAGAAAGAAAGAAAAGGGAAGGGAAGGGAAGGGAAGGGAAGAGAAGGGAAGGGAAGGGAAGGGAAGGGAAGGGAAGGGAAGAGAAGAGAAGAGAAGAGAAGAGAAGAGAAGAGAAGAGAAGAGAAGAGAAGAGAAGAGAAGAGAAGAGAAGAGAAGGAAAGAGAAAAGAAAAGAAAAGACGAAAGAAAAGAAAAAGATTTTTACATGAACAACAGTTGTTAGGCAGCTCCTTGAAGCTCCTGCTTGGCTTACTACGGTTCACAGCACTTTTAGCTTTTGGAGAACCAGACCTCCTTGAACAATGACAACTTTGCACTTACTACAAGCAGTGTTTATCCATTAGCAAAATTTTAAACTGTTTTAGCAATTATTTAAAGACACAAATCAATTTATTTGTAAACCTTCATTTCATTAGTCACATATGTAATGAAAAGAATGTTGATTTAGAGAGAAATAAGTCAAAAGTCATGACCTTCCTTAAAGTAGACGTAACAGGCAAGACATGATGATATGATAAAATTGCTCCCAGAGGCAGGTTTGTTTTCCCCCATTCATGACCGATCTATGATTTCTTCATTTCATCTAGTGATTCTCCAACAGTGCAAAGGGAGATAGCAAAGTCCTCAGTGCAGCCATCCAGGGTTTTGTGCTCCAGAAAAGTTTGGAATTAACTTGGCGTCGTATAAATAATGAGTAATGATAAGCTAAGTCAAGCTTCAAAATAAGTATTTTTTTTGACAAAATTAACTGTCCAGACTTTAAAGACTTGAACACAAGCTAGAGTGACTCGTGGAACAAGAGTTGAGTGAACACCAATAAGATCAAATGTTGTGACTGGCATCCTCTCAAGGCGTTTTGCTTAGAAACCTGTGTGTGTGTGTGTGTGTGTGTGTGTGTGTGTGTGTGTGTGTGTGTGTGTATGTAACATTACTAACATTTTGTTAAAGTAAATTAAAATGGAGACCAGGCCTGAAGAATCCCTGAGCCAACAAAGCAGGTCAGGTTGCATAAGTGACCTTGACCTTGCTTGATTTGCAAACAAAGCAAAACAGAACTTGAGCTATTTCTTGTAAATGCCTGCACAGTACTCCAGCAGCCTTTGCCTGCAGGCTTATCACACACAGAGTTATTATTCTTCTTGCTGCCATGTACTGCCACTCCAACCAGACTGCAGCTTCCTGGAGACGGGGACCACGTTCCGTGCTATGTGCCCACCACGAGGAGTAGGTAAGTGTTCCTCCTCTCCTCCTGTCGTAATGGAGGTGGTGTCCTCCTCCTACCTACAGCCCACCCTCTTGTTTCCTGATTCCGTCTCCTTCAGCCTCTCACAGAGCCGGGGACATCCATCATCCTCACCTCTCCTTTCCCACCACTGCAATGCTCCTGCTCATTCCTATCATCAAACAAGGACAATTCTGCAAGAGTTTCATGGGAAATCACTAAGCATGCACCATATAGTCCTGATTTGGTTTCTTCTGACTTCTTTTGTTTCCTAATCTTAACAAAATCTTTAAAGGGCACCCATTTTTCTTCAGTTAATAATGTAAAAACACTACACTGACATGGTTAGATTCCCAGGACCCTCAGTTCAATAAAGATGCACTAAACCACTGATACCATTGCTTATGAAAGTGTTTTGCACTTGATGGAGCTTATGTTGAAAAATAAAGTTTATATTTTTTATTATCATTTAATTCCATTTTTCCACAAATATAAGTCCTCTTGAATAATGATTCCTTCTAAAAGCAAATGCAAGTAAGCTCCATAGGTTGGAGCTCAGCAAGCAAATGACACGAGAGGTTCTGGCCTGAACATCTAAATTTTTGAAATGTGGTCCCTGCCTTTTCTATAAACAATTTCTCCTGGAAAAACTCAAAGTTTTATTTGAGCTACATTTTAGCTATGAAAGACATTGATTGCTTATGAAGAAAGACAGAGTCCACCATGCTCATGCTGACCAGAGCCATAAGCAGTGGCAGTAACCTCTTCAGCAATGCCCCTGAAGCCATCACCCAGACAAGACCCCACGGAGACTACATTCTCCCTGCTAGTGGCTTGGATTTTCTTCACTCACCTCAGGGAATTTCTTTTTCTGCACATATTCAGTGGTGGCAGCATCAAAATACTTGGCATAGCCCTCATTGAGGCTGTAAATCTTCCCTTTCTTCTTAATCTTGACATCTTTTTCCACCAGGACGAATTCACCAAGAGCCTGGAAAGATGAAGAGAGACGCCAGGAAGAAGAGAGACACCGGGAAAGAG
>CAUYSK010047887.1:0-16666 GCA_963575035.1 Avahi laniger
ATGCATCTAAATGATTTATTTATGTCCAAATAAGTTTATATGACTTTATTTCTTTTTTTTTTTTTATATTTAAGAACAGAGGACATTTATGTCCTTTGGGGTCTTGTTGGGTATTTTAATCAGAGTTCACATATTATATTGTAAATCTGTGAAAGAACCAAATGGTTCTTGAAGAATATACTCATTTATGATTATTTACTTTTTTCAAGATGTTTTCAAATGAAAAAATATGTATGTGCCAATTGAGAAGACAGATCCTGGGACTGGTTCATTCCACGGCTCCCCGTGACTCATTTTGCCATTGTTGATGCGATGTGCTCGCACCCACGTGATCCATATACAGTTTGCTCTTTGCCACCGTTGGCAAGACAGCTGCCAGTTTCCGTGGCAAAGTTAATGTGACCCAAAAACATATCAAGAAGTTCACTCTGCTTGAGTGATCAAATTGCTGTAGCAGCCTGGGAGAGCTTTCTGCCCAGGAACTAGCTGAAGGCAGACACAGGCCTCCGGAAAGGCACGCTCCGTGCGCTGTGAGCGATTCCCTGCTCTTCATCTGGCTGTCTGTGACAAGTGATTAATTCCGGGAGGAATGCATTCTCCTCTCATCGATGGTTCTCTTACCTCTAGTATATATCGAATATTGCAGTAGAATTTATTTCTAAATGTGGAACATTTTGATTTGGTAGGTAACGGAGAAAAATAAAAAGACTGTAAAAACTTGGATTTTTATAGACCATCTAGCCTAGATTAATATAATTTAGTTAAATTATACTAATGTTTAACTTAAATTATTAACATAGAAATTAAGTTAATATGTAAGTTAATGTAGTTCTAAAGTATAGCAGATTAGGAAAAGCTAATATTTAGATAATAACCTTGGGTAGGAGGGAGGATGGGCCAGATATGTCCCTTCCAATAACATTCGTTACTCTAATACTGGCCACCCATGCTCTAAGCGGCTCTATCCCAAAATCTTTTGCACACTTACCAGTGCCCGGAAATCTGGTTTTCAGTAGACATTTCATAAAATGCGAATGAATGAACAAATGAACAAACAACTGCAGACCTTTCTCTTAATGATGCCTCTTTACTTCATGAGCAAATAATCCTTCAGTTAATTTTTCCCCAGTGAGTTGACACTCACAGCCAACTAATATCTCAATTTCCCAGCGACTCCTAATCTCTGAAATAAGGTGGAGCTGGTGGCTTCAGGAACAATAACAACAACAATGTGAGACTGTAACTATGCCCACCTCTCAGGTTTATGCTCAGAAGGTGACGATAGCCAGGAAATTTGTTTGAAAAATGCGAAGGACTGCACAAAATGTGTTCCTGTTATTTGTACTAGAAAAGAAAGAAATTAAATATGTAATAGTGTTTTTAATCGGAAATTCATTTTTAAAAATCACAATAGTTTTTAGCAAGCTTCTCGTTTTTATAAAATACAAATATGTGCACTTTCACCTCCGGGGAAGGAATAGGTTTAGCACTGGCATTCTAGCGCGGTGATTAAGGAAGGCCTGCCGTAAAAGGATTGTTCTCTCTTGTTTAGAGCTCATCGCCCATAGGACTCGCTCCCGCTGCAGCCAAGCGCAGCCCTCAGACGGCAGCGGGGATTCCTTCGGTGGCCTCTCCTCATCCTTACCCTCAGGAACAGAAGGTGCAGACCGCTCTGCCGCTGACTCCAGGCTTGCCTTCGCCCCAGACGCATTTGTTCAGCCACCTTCCTTTGCATTCCCAGCAGCCGTCAAGGACACCTTACAATATGGTTCCGGTTGGGGGAATCCACGTGGTACCCGCTGGCCTCACTTACTCCACATTTGTGCCCCTTCAGGCTGGGCCGGTGCAGCTCACGATCCCTGCTGTCAGTGTCGTCCACAGAACCGTGGGCGCTCCTGGGGACACGGTGACAGAGGTGTCTGGCACTGCAAATCCCGCTGGAGTGGCTGAACTAAGCAGTGTTGTGCCATGCATTCCCATCGGCCAAATCCGTGTGCCAGGCCTTCAGAACCTCAGTACGCCGGGCTTGCAGCCACTTCCGTCGTTAAGCATGGAGACCGTCAATATCGTCGGCCTCGCCAACACGAACGTGGCCCCGCAAGTGCATCCGCCAGGACTGGCGCTCAACGCCGTGGGACTGCAGGTCCTGACTGCAGACCCTTCCTCACAAAGCAGCCCCGCGCCCCCGGCCCACATCCCGGGGCTCCAGATCTTGAACATAGCTTTGCCTGCTTTAATCCCCTCGGTCGGTCAGGTTACCGTCGACGCACAGGGAGCTCCCGAGATACCGGCTTCCCAAAGCAAAGCACGCGAGACGCAACCCACGCAGACTTCCGTAGCCGATGCAAACCAGGTCAGCAGGACCGAGTCTCCTCAGGGGTCACCTAAAGTCCAGCAGGAAAACGCAAAAAAAGTTCTGGATCCACCTGCCCCTGCAGGGGACCACGCAAGGCTGGATGGAGCAAGCAAGACGGACGCAGAGAAGGCAGCCTCAGCAAATCATGTGAAGCCCAAGCCCGAACTCACCTGCGTGCAGGGCCCGCTGGTGTCCGTGGCAGAGCCTCTGCTGAAGGCACGTTCTGAAGGTGTCGCGAAGCCATCGGGCCGGCAGACCCTCTCTCCAGACAGGCAGGTGCCCAGGCCCGCAGCACCGCCCCGGAGGCAGCGCCCTGTGCAGTTGAGCGACGCGAGCAGCGACGATGACGAGGACAGGCTTGTGATAGCAACCTAGTGGGGCTCGTTTTTTATTGTTTCTTTTTTAATAACACTTAAAGGTTTCTTTGAAAACCCTTCTTTCCTTAAAGCACATTTTTCTGACATAAACTCATGACTAATCTTTGTGCAATCATGAACTTTTGACCAATACTTGTTTTGTGTCGGCTCCAGCCATTTTTGTACATGTTGTATAGACAATTGTGCCTTTTAGGAGTTGTATGTTTAGAAACTGTACAAATTGTTGAATATCTATATACATAAAAAATATATTATATATGTATATGAAAACCAGGTAGTTATTTGTGTTTTAGTAAGGAAAACCTGTCAAATAAATCAAATGATTAAATTATATGTTGCACTGTTCAATATAAATTTTATGGCTGTGGGGCAGAGTTTCTGTGTGTAAATTAGTATGTAAACTCCATATTTATTGTATTCATATTAGTCTTTGAAAATAGGTCTGTCCTCCTCCTCGTGTAAGGCTGTAACTTTACACTGCAGACAGATTTTCTGTGTTATGAAATGTTTCAGTAAAATATTGTTTACTGACTTTACAGCTGCTTTAGTTGTGCCTTCTTTATATCATCTAGTCTTCTGTAGTCTGCGTTTGGAAAACAGCCCTAGGTTCCATTCTTTCCTCTCCTCGCCCCCACCCACCCCTCCCGACTATGTTGCTCAGGCTGGTCTCGAACTCCTGACTCCTGGCCTCAAACCCCGCCCCCCCACCTCAGCCTCCTGAGTAGCTCCTGGGACTATGTGACACCACTGCACCTGGCTTTTAGTAGCCTTTCTATAATGTGAAACTGTATCTGAAATCGATACCAACTGAGAGACCTATTTTTCTTATTTGTTGAGAAGTCATTTTGTAGATGTTATTGGGTGAAATATTTAAGAACACTTTCTGTAAGTACATACAGCATAGGGCCTGAAATGTACAAAGTTGCCAAATGTGGGTATGGAAATTTCTAGGAAATGTGAAATAAGTTAGAAAACAATGATCCTGAGAGCTTGGCTTGTGATTCCTTCCTGCCCTGGGAGGTTTAACTGTCCTTATTCAGAAAAATGGGGTTGGGGAACCCACCATTACCACTGCAGTGATTTGCATTATTACCTAAGGATTACAGATGCTAGGTTCGTGAGAAAAATTTTTAATGCTGGAATTTGAATATTTAGCACATCATTAAGGCAATGTGTTCATATTCTTAAAGTCCTACTTCATGAAGATTGCAGGGACATGAACTTGGTGAGACATCAGCGTGGCCTGGGGTGGGGGACGGTGTGTAATAGGGAGTTTGGAGACCCCACTGCCAGGCCGACCCCTGCTTCATGTCTGTGACTTTGGGAAAGGCACCTGCATCTCACCCTGCATGTCCTGATCTAAATTAAGATTTCCAAGCTGCTAAACAGGCTCTGATGGACCTGTGGTGCTTTAGATGCCTGTTTCTATTTATATTTACACCTCTCAAAATTCTCAAGAACAGTAAAACTACATTTTCTATTTGAAAAGATTTGAAAAGAATTTTGAAAACTTCGGCTCTAGGAATTGCAATGCCCTATTGATACAATTGTGGAAAAATGAAGTTCATTGTCCAGTTTCTCAAAATTAAGGTTTCAACTTTGTGTCATGAACTTATGGTAAGCTTTTATTACCTAAAACTTTAAAGCAGTATAATAAACATATTCTTAAATCTGTAACCATACTTTATATATATGACTTCTCTAAATTCAAAAGTAATGCTCAGAATTTTATAATAGCATTAAGGTTTTTTTTTTTTCAGTTTATATAGAATTTTCTTAATTTTAAGAATTCCTACATTTAACCAAAGATGAAATGTGATATGCTTAGATGGTCCCTTGGAAATTTCATAATGCTGTAATTTACCTTACTCTTATAGTTGGGGCTTTTCAAGATTCATTACATTGTGCACATACCTTTGATATTAGTGACTGTTGTGCTGCCATGTGGCTTTTCAAATATTTTGCTAGTGTTTGAAATATACAGGTATGTAAGAAATATTACTAAAACGTGGGCTATTATATTTTGAAATAATCACATGGACAAAATAGATGAGGGAATAGTTAATTTTGAACTGCTTCTCCAAAGTCATCTTTTCCCAAAGAGCACCAATCACTTGATACTCTCAAATACAAACGATTTGCAAATAGTGTAATTCAGAGACCTGGTGAGACTACATTTGACTTTTATTCTGTTGTGCTGTCACGAAAGACTCAAGTCAGTAGAGAACTAGGGTGCAATGTCATAGCAATTCTCTTTGATAAGTTATTGACAAAACAGGTGAAAAACATAGTGTGTAACAATTTCAGTATTTTCTTGTATGAATCCACTGCGATGCCATCATCAGAAGTGTTGGAAAAAATAGCTGAAGAACCAAAGGTCACTTTTCTAGTTTTCAAAGATGAGTGTATCTGTTTTATGAAAAGTTGTCATACATTAGCATAAATCAAGGGCATTCATGTAACTTATTTTCATTTCCCAAACTTTAAGCCACAGTGATAATTATTTCTTTCAGAATGATAATTATCTGGTGATATTTCAATATAGAGATTTTGTTTATAATTTTTTTTATATAATACAGCCATGATTTTCTTTTCACAGAGAAAGTATAAACACTTTTCTGATTAGTTAATCCCTGACCCTGAATTTTAAATGATGGCTTTTAATAAGGATAATAGAATATGATTGTTATTTTTGTTGGAAAGACTGTCAAGATGGTTTATATTTCTTTCTTGATACATGCTCAGGTCAAATTATAACATCAGTACTCTTTGTTACTTTCTGGTATTTAACCTTACATTTGAGATCAACTTCAACATCAGAAAGGTAATTTTCATTAATTTTGTTTCAAAACCATCTATAAATTCTAAACACAGTATGTTAAATATCCTTAAGACAAAAATCTCTCAGTGATTTCCCATGACTTTGGAGAATTATTTAATATTCAAAGAAGGTTATTAGATATATATTTATTAATATATTTTAATGACAGTAACTCCCTGCTGTCATTACCAAAAAAAGAGGACAGATTTAAAGCAAGAATAGTAAACCATTTTTCTCTACAAATTACTAATATATACAGACAGTCCCTGACTTACCATGTTTCAACTTACAATCTTTGACTGTAGGATAGTGAGAAAGCTATATGCATTCAGTAGAAGCCATACTTTGATTTTGAATTTCGATCTTTTCCCTGGCCAGCACTATGGGGTATGCGATACTCTTGCAGTGCTGGGTGGTGGCAGGGAGCCTATATCCCAGACAGCTACGCCATCACAAAGGTAAGCACCTGATACTGTACTATGTACTGTATCTAATAAATTACATGAGCTATTCACGACTTTATTTAAAAATAGACTCTGTGTTAGATGGTGTCTCCCAACTGTAGATTAATGTAAGTTTCTGAGCACATATAAGGTAGGCTAGGCTAAGGTAAGTTAGGTGAATTAAATGCATTTTCAACTTAAAAAATTTTCAGCTTACTATGGGTTTATCAGGACATAACCCCCTAATAAATCAAGGAGCATCTGTAATCTGAAAATCATGAGGCATTTACTTAAATATATTGGGTTCCTATTAATAGTCATTGCGCACACAGGCTTATCTGGAACCTCACTCATACAAGGTTCTATGAAAGGCACAGAGACATAACCTGCTCTTAGGTATTTTGTGTCTTCTGAATCGGCCTTGGGTCTGAAGACTCTTGGACATCCAAAATCCAGTAAAGATTTAAGGACCAACCAACCAACTCCAATACTATGCAAGATGCAAAAGAAATTAGAAGGTACACTTTCTACCCCAAAGGAGCATATCTACTTAAGACAGATCACATAAACTAGGGAATAATACTAGACTAAATACATCATAGAAACCACAGACTATAAATGTATGAGAGTTAAAAAATTATTGCTTTCAGGAATTAAAACATGGTTTGTGTATGTTGGGGATTGCTGTATTTGAAGGAGGTGCAGGATTTGGGACTTTGGAATAGACATGATGCCAAGCAGTAGAACAAAAATAGAGTCAGGAAGGCTAAGATGAGCATGTGCCGGGGACCAGTCTACGTGGAAGAGAGGACTCACTCTACGTTCAGCACATACTTACTTAGCACCAGCAATGTAGAAAGCACCCTGGGAATGCAAATCTAATGCAAATTAAATGGTGTCTGCCCTCCAGGAGCTTAAGTTCTAGTAGAAGAGTAAGCAAGCAAGATGCAAAGTATCTTGAGTGGCATAAAAATGGATACAACCAAGTGCGGTGGGATTGCAAATGAGGGAGAATTCCTGCCTGAGTTGATCAGGGAATGTTTCAAAGAGAGTGTGGTGTCTAAATTTGGCCTTGAAGGGACTTTGTTAAGCAGAGATAGTAGATGGGACATTATAGATGGAATGTGGAGGAGAATCAGCATTTATCTCTACTATATGCCATCTGTAATCTTATTTAATCCTTCAGAGTGCTAATGAAAAAAAAAACTCACTCTGTAAAATACTGAATTTATTCTGAGCCACGTGTGTATGACCAACAGCTTAGAGCCTATGGCCTCAAGAGGTCCTGAGAAAACGTGCCCGAGGTGGCCAGGTTAGTGTGGTTTTATGCATTCATGGAGACAGGAATTACACATAAAATCATAAATCAATACGTGGAAGGTGTACATTGGTTTGGACTGAAAAGGTAGGACATCTGGTTGGGGCAAGGGGAAAGTTTGACATGTTTTAAGATAAATTTGCTAATCATAGACAAGCCGCCAGACACATGGACATATACTGAGACTCAAGCGATCTGTTAAGTAAACTGACAGTTTCCTGCAGGTGTGGCTTAACCTTTGTCTTGCATGTTCTTAGGTCCTGTTAATGATTTAGTAATTTATTGTTACAAAATGTAACTCCAAAAGGAAGGGGACATGACAGGGTGTGTCCAATCTCCCTTTTCTTCATGGCCAGTGACTCAGCTTTAAGGTTTTTCTGGGGTCCCAATGGCAAAGAGGGGGTCCATTCAGTCAGCTGGGGGAGCTTCAGATTTTATTTTAGTTCATAAGAGCAGAAAGGATTATCTCCCCATTTTATAGGTGAGGAGGATGCATCTCCCAAATGCTATGAAACCTTGTCCTGCAGAAGCTGGAGCTGATATCTGAAACCAGGACTGTGCAATGCTCCAGCCCTGCACTTGCACCAAGGTGCAGACATGGTCCCTGAGACCGAGGGAATAAACAATGTCCTGGTAACACTATGGGGTGGATTTAAGGATGATTAGTGCTGTGTGCGCTTGTCACATGGAAAGGGCACTCAGTGGGTCAGAGTAGGGAAAGGAGCACAGGCGTTAGATTCGAAAGACCTTCTACAACATCATTTCTCTAATGTGCTAATAATTTATGGGGGAGGCAATCACAGGAAAGCAAAAGTAAGGAGGAAAGGAAAGTAATACAGAGGAGGATTGAAAGCAAACAAGTCATACATTGCCAAGCTGGCCACAGTATCCTTTCTTTTTAATTGGTAAATGCAATAGGAGATGTTTGTCGATGCCCACATAGATGAGTCTCGGTGTCCAGGAAGGTTCAACCACCTGGAGAGACAGGCTGGATGTGAACAAGCGGACGTTAACAGGAAAGCAGAAGCTCTGGTTCTCGGGCTGAAAACTTAACTGTACTAAGAAACGTAGCAGTTTCATTTATACAAAGTTCAGTATGTGCCATTCTCCTCCCCCTCTCTCCCCACCTCAAGAAAAAGCATAATCTTGGGAATATTAGAAATGCATTATTTAGACCCAGGTAAAAGCCATGCTCTAGTCCCTCATGATCAGAGCAGCCTGGGAGCATCCTCCAAAACTGGGATTTGTGAACTCCAAGCTTGAACAAGACACAGACAAATGAGCACGTTCTGAGGCCAAGCCCAGAAGGCTGGAGGCAGGTCAACCTGAGGATTCCTCACGGTAGCTAAGAAAGCACCTAGGGAGAGTCACAGAGCAGAAATAATAAGGAGGAAGTTGTCTTTCCAGTGGGGGAGAGAGAGGTCAGAAATTATGAAAGAAGGGCAGGTGGGCTTTTGTGAGGGACACTCCGTGTCCCCATTAATGTCCCCATTAATTTTTGTGTGAAACCAGTTTTAACCTCACAGCAAGAAGCTAGTGGGAATTCATGGTTCACAAACTAAAACTCATATTTGCATAATAACCAGACATAAATACGGAGGAACATACTCATCTTCCAGGAAGACTGCAAAACTGCAAGATCTAGTATTATTCACACCAATCCTTTAAGCCTGTGGTCCCCAACCCCTCGGTCACAGACCTGTCCCATGACCTGTTCAGAACCTGGGCCACACAGCAGGAGGTGAGCGGCGGGGGAGTGAGCAAAGCTTCATCTGTATTTACAGCCGCTCCCCATCACTCGCATCACCGCCTGAGCTCTGCCTCCTGTCAGATCAGCGGCAGCATTAGATTCTGCATTATGGTGAGTTGTATAATTATTTCATCATATATTATAATGTAATAATAATAGAAATAAAGTGCACAATAAACTTAATACACTTGAATCAGCCCCCCCACCCACACCCAGTCTGTGGAAAAATTGTCTTCCATGAAACCAGTCCCTGGTGCCAAAAAGGTTGGGGACCGCTGCTTTAAGCTGTAACACGATGGGCGAAGGGAGGAAATGTTTAAATGTCCTTCCCTCCGCTTGATTCTGAAGCAGTGAACACTGAGAGTTTGGATTCTGGGAACAGGGTCTGCTCTAAGGAAGCTGATAGGGGCAGCTGAGATGAGCCCAAGGCTCGGATCCGTGATCCACCCACATTCTACAGAGTGTCCCAAAAGTCTCCATACCAAGGAGAAATTTTGGAAAATTTTGTAACAGATATTTGGTAAATAAAGGTACATTTAGCTACAATTTTCCGTTTTCCCTATTTCTGACAACTTTTGGGACATTATCAAGAAGAAGGATCAGGCAGGCATTTTTCTCAAAGTCTTGAATCAGGTTTTGCTCAGTTTGTAGTTTCAGCCTTTTAGACATAATTAAAATAAAAAGTTTTATTTAACAAAGGTTTTCTAATTATTAATACTTTGCTTTTATTCTCTGAGAAGCTAGGGTTGTCTTACTCCATCATGCCCGAGGCTTGCATTAGATCCTGAAGGACTGTATTTTTGTGGTGCTAGATAGTTTCTGGTGGAAGTGGAGATTACACATCGGGGTAATGATGGAAGAGTGGAAGTTAAGGATCTAGGTAAGTTTTATTTTTGTTTCCCCACCACCTAGGCCATAAATCTAATTCCAAAAAGATGTAACTGATTTAGGTGATTATTATGACACTTCAAATTCAGTAAGAAAATATCCTGGCTTAAAGAGATGTCTATAAATTAGTTTTCAAAATTAGGTAAATTTTCTTAGTTACTTAAATTGACAAGATATTCTTGCTAGATCGAAGCTTTGAGATTATATGCAGGTCATGCTCTGTTGGCATGATAGAGTATTTTATGAACAAGTCACATTATATATAATGTAACATGTTTAATTTTAGCAATTACAACAAATGATGTTATCCCCACTTTATGGTTGAGAAAATTGCTTAGGATTACAAAGCTAGTTTAGTAGCAAGGCAGGGATTTAAAACTAGGTCCATTTTTTTCCGCTGTAGCATGCTGCTTTTTTGGCAATGATTTACAGTAATTGGATTGTATTGAATTTATTTTTAGGTGAAAGTCTATTTAGCATTCATAAAGCATTCCATTTAAATTTCCTACTGAAATGAGTATGTCCAGTGCCACGTATATTTGTGTAGATAATAGATTTTACAACCTTTTTCTATGTCCTTTCTCACAATTGATATAATATTAGGCATAAAAATATTTAGTGAAGAAACATTTGATTTAAATAGCAGGAGATAAAAGGGCAATCCAAAGTGACAATTCCAATCAAGCATAAAATATATGTATTTCCAAGTATATTAGGTTTCAGTTATTAATCATTATTCAGAAAAATGTCTTTGTTACATATCATATGATGATATGTCAGATTGAGGGAAGGGAAGTTGAGCATAGATTCACATTGTTTTGGGTATAGACATAATTTAAACACAGCATAACATATTATAATAATATTTTAAGTCCATGAGTTTGATACTTTCGGAAATATTTCCAAAAAGAAATGAAGCAATTTTCCATTACAATTGAGAGCAAAGACAGTTTCTTAACATATTTCTCCTAGGAAAGATGGCATCAAATTGTACTGCTTTTTTATGCACAGATTTAAATATAATAGAAAGCAATAATAGGAATTTAGATGGAAATGAAGATGTTTATAAATTTTATGTACAAAGGCAGGGAAAGAGAAAAATACTTGTTTTATTTAGCAAGTCATTCCATAGCAGTGTAAGCCAAGAGAGGTCACTATACAGAAGTTAACTTTTTTTCTTCTTCTAATTCTTACTTTTGGTTTCTGAAATGTAGAAGTGAATCATTAGGTATCTTTTATGTTGTCCATATATTTGTGGACTCTAAAAAGATATTTCATGACAACCAATAGACATTTGTTATGTAGTTGGCTTTGCTTGAGACAAGACATCTTTCATTTGTTTTCAGTTACTTAAAAGACAGTATGTTTAGTTACCTATGAATGTTGCCAAATGGGATCGAAAGAAAGCGTGTTAGGTGAAAGACATCAAGGCTTTACATTCCTCGAGGTCAGTCATGGAAAGAAAAGCCAGCTTTGAGATCAGTCAATTAGCCAGGCATGCTTAGTTTTCTTTGCTAATAGCAAGGCTTATTCTTGCCCAGTAGGGTCAAATGTTAAGACTGGTTTTGATTCAGCAGTTGTACCCTTTGATATATTTGAATTTAGTTGTTTGGGGACATCTCTATACATTATACAGCAAGACATCTTCCCTTACTTCAGCATTCATATTTGCTAGAAATATCTTACAATTTCATGCAGAGTCTACTTATTTATAATCAACCACGTGCAATCATAATAATTATTGATTGAAAAATCCAACCTTCATTAAAAGGATGCTAACTATTTTGTTGAAATAACCCGCATCATTTCATAGTCTACAAATCTTTTGAATCCATGTCGATGAGAAGAAACTGAACTTCAAAAAAATAATCTATGGGGAGAAAAATAATTTTAAAAATTTACTTAAAAAATTCAGACCCAAATTATTAAGGACTTATTTTTGTTAATGGCCATGAAGTTAAATGCTTAATAAAAAGTAATTTTCGTGGTCTCAGCCTCTATTGGAAATAGATGTGAAATATTTACTACAGGGAGTATCAACCCTCTTTGATGCTTAAAGCAACCCGAGTGCCTCCGGGTCAGTGCTCTGATGGTCCTTCAAATGGAGATAAAGATCAGAATTGACACAGGGACCCCAGGGACCAATCCTAGAAAAATGTTTTGTTTGTTTTGTTTTGTAACTAAACAAATTCCTTCGAACACTTTGTTGTCATTTTTCTAAATCCTTCAAAAAAAGAGGGATTTGGGAGAGACAATAGATTCAGGCATCAAAACACTTAAAGTTTCTGCTATAGGTAGAGTCATAGGTTCTTTAGAATTCCAGTTGAAAAAGATAAAATATTTTCATGACAGACTTTTATTGTCTCTTAGAGGCACTTAAAGTTTTCTGTTTCTGTTGCTTTTATTGTTGCTATTTAAATAACTGTCTCTTCAACATATAGAATACATGCTCAATGTATTTGTAAATAATTTGTATTGTAAATAATTTGTAAAAACTGTATATTTCATTAATTCGATCCGGAGTTAGGGGCCACTTAGATCTGTCAGCTGGAGTGTGGTTGAACTTTAGTTCCATCTCTGCACAAGGATTATTTCAATGGCTATAGACTGTATTCCTAATTGTTACGTCATCTCAAATTTATGACCAAACGGGGTATGGACAAAAGAGAGTAGATTTGCAAAAAATATGTTAAGATTTATAATCTACATATTGCAACAATATTATTAGTATCTAATTAATGATTAATTCACAGATTATTAATTAACGAATTAGTATCTTGTTAATATTAGTGCTGATGTTCTTCTATAAGTTTATCTTTTTCTCAAATCAAAACATAAGCTTAATTTTAGGTTCTTTTAAGTATTGCATATGGAAACAAGTAACATAGTGCTTAAGAACAGATTGCCTGAATTCACATCCCAGGTTGACAACTTACCAGCTAACTGTCAAATTATTTATTTTTTGTGTTTCTGTTTTCTCACCTGTAAGTTATGGCAAAAGTAAGTACCCATGTGACAAAACTTTTGGGGAAGATTAAAGCTGTAAAGCTTAAAGTATGTGAGGTAGTTCGTGATTCCTGCTACACAGTAATAATGTCTGAATAAATGTTAGCACTAATTATTAGAGTTTTTCAATCATTCTGAATGCTTTACAATATAACAGATACTAATGAGGCACCTACCGCAGGCAAGACCATGGTGAGATCTTTATCTGTGATTATGTTAAAAACTCCTTATACCCTGTTATTAAATGTGGTGCTATGTTTAAAATGTTTTCTAAGTGCTTTGCAGAAAAACCAGACTAAGCAGAAGTAAAATGAATAAACCAACAGGTCATCTCTAACAGCTCATGTGAACTCTTCTTTCTTAAAGTTCAGAAAAGTCAAGTCTTCCTGTGTGTTCTCAAAAAGAAGATAGGCTCTCCGTTGGTGGGAGAGTGTGTGCAGTCTTTGTGGATGATGAAAGACAATCTGGAAAGGAAGGTACACGTTTCCTGAGCTCTCCTGGGGTTGGCTTTATTCTTGGTGGAACCCAGCAGGGAGTGGGCACAGAGAGGAGTTTTCTTCCCAGGTGATCACAGCTGGGACCTTCATAGAGCCCATTCCCACCCAGAGACCAGCCTTAGTTTATCATAAGCCTCTTGACGCTGCCAGGAGCCCAAGTCAGCCACTTAGTCTGATGCCTCTCTGCGTCTCCGGTTATGCTGGAACTCATCACCTGGCAACTTCCAGGTTACCCCTGACGAAGACGGGAGGATATCTGAATTAGAATGTTAGAAATGATTAGAAATAGTTGATTACTCACAGTGGTATATGGTTTGACACTAGGTAGTTTCATTTTTTTTAAGTCTTGGGTGTGTTTTAAGAATCATAGGACTTTAGGAATAAAAAGCAAACTTGAGCTCACTCCCCCATTTAATAAATGAAGAAAGTGATGTCCAAAGAGGGTAAATACTCTCTGTCCCTTAAAAGTGATACGAAGGAGCCACGTTCATGGTAGCTACCAGCACAGGCTCTGGAGACACAGTGCCTGGGATTATATTCTTCCTCCTCTACCTACAGGCTTTCTAAACAAAAGAAAGTCATTGAACCTCCCTGTACCTCAATTTCCCCATCTATAAAATGAGCATAATAATACCAACCTCAGAAATCAGCGTGAGGATTAAATGAGATCTCATATAGGGTGTTTAGTAGAGGACCTACATAGCCCGTAGTAGGCATTCAAATTCCCTCTTATTTCTATTACATTAATTGTTATTAATTTGGGGAGACCAAAGTTAGAAATCTGAAACCGGAAGACTGTGGCTGACAGATCAAATGTCCCTTCATGCTCTGAAATTTTGACTTTAAACCACAATGTGTCTTTCTAATGGGCTAGCTAAGTGATAGGGAGAATTTTTGTGTTTGGTAATATTTGTTTTTGTTTTTAATTTGTATGTCTCCCATGTCAGTATTCAAAGTACTCGAGAGAATCAAATATATAAAATTCATACTTGTAATGTTAAATATTTAAATGAATTTGATTAATTTATAAACAGTGTTTGAAAGGCTTTGATTTGTTGGGTTTATGTTTCTTGTGACTTTAATTTGAATCGCCTAAGATAACATTTCAAAGCATAACTACATAACAGGAAGCTATAAGCTTATAAGGAAACACAGAATGCTACCTTTATGACATTGAGGTAGAAATGGCTTGCAGGTAAGAAACAAAAAACAAAAATCGTGAAGGTTCATAAATTCAAGTTCATCAGGAGGTGAAACTTTGGTGCTACACAAAAACATTAAAATGTTCAAAAGACAAGTTAGATTGGGAAAAGACATTTGCTTTTATATATCTGACAGAGGCTTCTCATCCAAAACATATTTAAAATATTTTACAAGTCAGTAAGAAAAAGTCAAACGACCCAGTAGGAAAATGTTCAAAAGGTAAGAATCCACAATCATAGTAGAAAAAATACAATTGTTCAACAGATAAAAAGGAAAAAAATGTACATCTTCAACAGAAATAAGAGGAATGCAAATTAAAATGAACTAAGGTTTTTTATAACCAGATAGGCAAATATTAAAAATCTAAGCACATCTGGTGTGGGTCAGGCTGTGGAGGAAGCAGTATCTTCAGACGCAACTGGCAGAGGGAGGTCCGGATCGTCAGAGCTATTCCAAGGCACAATTTAGCAGTATTTATTAGAACTAAAAATGCAGAGTCTATGTGCCAGCAACCCCCACTTCCGCATATCAGCCCTACTTACCAACAGGACAGGAACAAAAAAATTCATTTTACGTGATTTTGTTGTTGTATTGAAAAATTGTAAACAACCTAAATGCCTTTCAATAGAGTAATGCCTGAATAAACTATAGCATTTTCCTTCTCTGGAATACTAAATGTGACTAAAAAGAAAGCATTAGAGGGATGGATGGATCTCCAAGACATATTTTGAAATAAAAATAACCAGTTGCAGAAGAATTCATACTACAGGATACAATTTATATTAAAAATACAGAGAGACATAAAGAAATGGAGTATAGAATCATACAGTCATGTATCTTTATGTAAATGCATAGGACAGGCATGGAATAGCACAACTCCCAGCACTGGACGTCCCCAGGGAGGCGCTGAAGATTGTGGGAAAGGCATTCAGGACATGGTTGCGTTTTATGCGGAAAATGAATAATACATACGCTTCTTTGCTTGTTTTCTACCAGAGCTGAGAACGAATTATTATGTAGATGGAAACCCAAATGCCAGCTTTGTGACTGGTGGAGGCTATAATGGAGCAGGTGGCTTAAGTTCACGACCAAATGGGCTTGTAGTGCTATCATTTTTGCCTTCCCTGCATTCATTCCCACCCCAACCCCACCCCTGCCACCAAGCCAAGCTTTGGGGCAGTTCACGAGAAGGGGAGTTTAGTTCTGCCTAACTCCACATTGGTCGGAGCCAGACAGTAAGGAGACCGATTTCTCAATCTTGTAGTTTTTCGTAGGTTGGCTCTACTGTACTTAAAAATATGCACCAGTGGTGGCCACCACCGATTAGACAAGGTGTTCCTCCATGTCATCCCTGGCAGCGGTGAGGATGGAAGGCACAGAGCACAAGAAGCGCAAGGCCGAGATTGCTCTTGTTATTACTGCTTTTACTGCTACTATCATTATTGGTCCATGAAGATGAGGAGTGTTTCCCCTAACGGTATTATCTACAGGTAATGTTTTCATGTTTTTTTTAAAAAAAGAAATGTATTCATGTAACCAAGTAAACGAGACCAAAATTTAAATAGAAATCTACAATGAGGTTAGGCATTTACCCTAACACTAGTTACTTATGAATAATGTTTTAGTGCTTCCAAAAAGGAGCGTGTCATCGCATGTTACATTTGTGTAATAAAACAAAAATTAAGATAGAAAACATCATGGGAAACTACATAACTATGACATGCATTTTCTTTAAAAAGGATAGAAAGCATTTCTATGAAATTTATTGTGTAGAATTTTAATAAGCTTTACATCAATGTCAATATACACTCAAGATATTGAACATTTGTGAAATAATGAGAAATAATAATTATTAAAATGTATGACAGGCCGGGCGCGGTGGCTCACGCCTGTAATCCTAGCACTCTGGGAGGCCGAGGTGGGCGGATCGTTCTGAGCTCAGGAGTTCGAGACCAGCCTGAGCAAGAGCGAGACCCCATCTCTACTAAAAATAGAAAGAAATTAATT